>VRLP01003361.1:0-65551 GCA_009660295.1 Lophius piscatorius
AAACCAGAAAGGAGGAGAATAGAAACAACACAGGCGAGACGGACAGAGATTACACTGAGATAAGATAAATAGTGAAATAAAAGACAAAATCTTAACAGGGAGGTCTGTTTTTTGAAAGCTAACATGTCAACCATGCCAGGCTTTCTCCAACTTATTTTTATGATAAGTCAAAAAACTGAAGGGAAGTCAACTCAAATAAATATAAATAATAAAAATAAAAATTATAGATCAAATACATTATACAATAAGTAATGGACCTGAGTACTAACATTGAGCAGGGATGTTAAATTTGATTTATTCTCACGTACTTGGTGAATCTGGATTCAGTTTTTATCTCTGATTATATATTTAACAGATTTTTTTTAGGTTACTACATCTCCAAAGAGAGCATGAATCAATTTAATACGTCTTATTCTTACCTTCTAAATATCTAATTACGCACTCATATAGATGAGTGAAATCATTTCTTATGGCGTACGAATGACACATACAGGTACACGTCCCGTCAGTCTTTGATGACATGGATCAGATTTTCCGGAGGATCCATGTGTGGCAGACATAAATACGGTTGATGGACTAATAACCATAATTGAAAGTCTTGGCTGATGTTCTTCACAGCCCTCTCAGGGTTATTCGCTGATGAGACTGCCTTGCTCAATAATTCCATGCTAACTAAGTCAGAGTCATCTTTTTTTAATCACCTATCAAAACCTGACATTGATTCACTCCACTCTCCCACATCCAATTTCTCTCGTCTCACAATCTCATCCCTCTTCTTACGGATTTATTTATTCAGTTAACTTTATTTTAATTTGAACTTTTATAATTTTATAATTTGCCGTTGAAATGCGTCATAATCAACAGCCATAGAGAAAATATTCTATACGAGCCCCGACCGTGTGTGGTTTTTCCGCTCATTATCTATAAGAGGGTGGATAAAGTCACAGGGAGGAAAGAGTCATAGGGAGGAGAGGGTCAGAGGGAGGAGAGATTCAGAGGGAGGGGAGAGTCAGAGGGAGGAGAGAGTCAGAGGGAGGAGAGAGTCTGAGGGAGGAGAAGGTCAGAGCGAGGAAAGACTCAGAGGGAGGAGAATTTCAGAGGGAGGAGAGTGTCAGAGGGAGGAGAGGGTCGGAGTGAGGAGAGGGTCAGAGGGAGGAGAGATTAAGAGGGAGGGGAAAGTCAGAGGGAGGAGAAGGTCAGAGCGAGGAGAGACTCAGAGGGAGGAGAAGGTCAGAGCGAGGAGAGACTCAGAGGGAGGAGAGTGTCAGAGGGAGGAGAGTGTCAGAGGGAGGGGAGAGTCAGAGGGAGGAGAGGGTCAGAGGGAGGAGAGACTCAGAGGGAGGAGAGTGTCAGAGGGAGGGGAGAGTCAGAGGGAGGAGAGAGTCAAAAGGAAGAGAGAGTCAGAGAGAGGAGAGTGTCAGAGGGAGGGGAAGGAGAAAGTCCTTTTTTTTATTATTTTGTGCTGCTGCAGCTCAGATGGTAGAACTGTCATCCCTCAATCAGAAGATTGGTGTTTTTTTCCAGATTCCCCCTGCAGCCTACATGTCTTAGGATCCTTGAGTGAGACCTTCTACCCCAATTTGCTCCTGGATTGCTTCGCAGGGGCTCCCCACTGCTCCCTCAGGGATGGCTCAAATGACCCAAAACTAATTCTACAATGTTGTCCTGTGTCATAATAATGAATCTGCATTATTATATTTCAAGAGGCAAAGTTGAAACATTCCCACAGAGCTGAGCAGACCAGAAATATTCGGGGTTCTGTGCACCAGGCTGACTTGTGAAGACCCTAATGCAGTCCTGTCCGGGGTTGAAGCTATAGTTGTTGAGATGTGTGGTCGTGCATATAAGCAGGGGTTGTACATGTTTCCTTCAAATGCATATATTTTATTGTGCTGACAACCTCTAGGGTTTACCAAACCATCAACTCATTTTTTTCAGCCTTTCTACCTCACTGACCAGCAGTAACTCTAAAGCAGTCCAGTCCCTGGTACTGGGTGAAGACGCTGGCTTCTCCTTGCTACTTGAGAAGTAGAGCTGCTGTTCTTTTGCATGGACAGGAGGATATTGAGTTGGTTTTGAATCAAATATCTAATCTTGTCTGGTATGATGAGCTGGCAAGCGGTCCTGGGGGGGAGGGAAGTTTGGACTACCTCCCTCTGACACCTACCTCGGATAAGCAAAGAAACTTGGTGGATGGAAGTTCAGGGTTCAACAAAACACAAACTCCTATTTTCTTTATTCCTCTTTTCCTGTCCAACAATTCCCCTCCCTTGGACTTGGAATAAGTCCTAAAAGCAGAACCTCCTTGATAGTTTAACCCTCGTAATATTGTTTGACTATGAAAAATCCAGCCCCAGAATTTTCAGTTACCATGGTATCAGTTGTTAATCAAGAAAAAAATAGAACACAGAAAATAATTCACTTTGCACTAAGTGCAGAGCTACTTAGAAAACCGGACTGATAGAACCTTCATTTGAGGAGGTGATGATGAGTCGTTTTCACCTTGTTGAAGCCATAAACACAATTCAAAAAATAACTTAAGCCTAATATTTAAAGTTATTTATTTTAATTACATGTAAAATGTCCATGCATTTTAGATTAGATAATTTTCACAGAAAAAAAGTAATACAACTTAATGCCATTCATATTTGTAATTAAAACATGAATGAAACAAGTAAAACTGATGTGTGTTTAAAAGTTCTAATAGGCTTTATGTTTGTTCAAATACATTTCTCCTTCAAAATAATGTAATTTTCTGAAAATTATATGTTTTACAGTGAAACATAATCAAACATTTTTCATATTTTTTAACTAATTAAATTGAATTGTTATTACAGTTAACTTATATATGTTGATTCTATGAAATCTGAATACACACGTTTCAAAATACGGTTTATTTAAATGACATCAAATAGATGCAAGTACTTAAACTTGAACTATGCAATGGTTTATTTTTTGGAGTGCATGGCAGGGCTGTTTAATCGCTTCTAATAACAATTTGTCACTATTACTTCAGCCGGCTCTCCATATTTACCTGATTGCTCTGCAGTAACTCAACTGACAGATACCATATGTGTGACTGACTGAGGGGTGTCCCTCATATTTTCACTTCGTCTCTTTATGATGAGAACACTGGCTCATTATTAAAGACCATAATCCATCTGAAAGACAAACATCAGACAACATCTTCAAAAAATTAATATTTACTACCTGAGGTGACTTTGGTTCAGGAGGAGGAATGGCGATCCACTTACTGGATGGTTGGTGGTTCAATCCGCAGAACTACATGTGAACAAAGTGTCCTTGAGCAAGATTACGAAGCAAAACCCACTCTCCTTGATGAGCAGCTGGTACATGGCACCCTTTGGCACCCGTGGGTGAATGCAGGCTAGTTATTTAAACTCGATTCACCCAAGTTGTTTATGTTTTATGCCAAATTTAGTTTGAAAGTCTTTCACAATTTCATTGTCAGTAACATACAAAAGTAATTAATGCACCTCCAAGCCAGTACATTTTAGGAATTCTTAACTTTGGTTGTTGCTTGTATGAGTATCCTAAACCTTTAAGCTTTTGCTGTCTGCCAGAAGGTAATTAGCATAATTGATTATATATTAGTTTTTCATTGTAGACGGTGGCCATGATTCATTCAAAAAAATTTAAAATGTCTATCAAAACTACACAGATGCAAACTCCAACTTTTTATATGTATTATCACTTGACTTAACATTTCTTTAAGGTCCTCAACCCTTTAAAACATTTTATAGCATAGATATCAAGTTTTAGAAATTCTGGATTTTACTGTTGCAACAGAAATGTAATAGATTTATTACAGGAAAATCAGGAGCTGACTGTATTTGCTTTTTTGTACCATTCATACTTTTTTTCACTTAGGATTTCATTCACTCTTTTTTCCAGTATTTTTCACTAAATCTTTCACTGAATTCCCAACCTAATCCTTACAGCTTTTAATGAGGTTGACGTGTTACACTGAATAATCATCTATGAAGTGTATCGTCACAGAGGTGTAGAATGTTGTACTATAACAGATCTGCATTGAGGCAAAGAGGTGTAGTTATTGTAGTAGTAAATGAGGTGAATGTCATATTATAACATTTCAGGTGAAATGACCTTCAGAGTGAATAAAAGATAATACTTCGCTACATGACCTGGTGTTATTCAACTAACCTAGAGCCAGATACTTCTGCAAATACCAAAAAATATACATTTATTATATGAAAGAATAGAAAATTTATCTAGAAATGTAATGTGTGCCAATGGTGAAATTGAAGCTCCCGCATGAACCTGGAGTGTTTCACTGTTTGAACCTCCAGGGATCTAGCAGTAGTAGAAGTATTAGTAAATAGTAGTATTAGTATTGCGGCAAATATGATTGAAGTAGAAAAACATTTTAGGTCTGAGGCGGTCTGACGGAGATACTGAGGTGTGTGTCAGTCAAGAGGAGAAGGCCCACCTTTATGCCCCAAGATTTTTTTGTTGACTTCTGTCCCTCAACTTATTAATACCTGGACATGCCGAGTGTGGAGGTACGGTAAAAAATCAGGTTTTTTTTTGCTTCACTACATCAGTTGATGTTTTTTTTTGTTTTTTTTGTTTTTTTTACAGTGAGTCATACATTAAATTAAAAAAGGCCATTTTCAATGCTGTTTGACGCTGTCCCAAAGTTTATTATGTTTTTGTTCCAGCCCAGCATCCCCTCTATGACCTGATTCACATAATAAACATTAATATCCTGAAATTAAAACACACGACAAAACATAAAAACAGATTAAAATAAAAATAAGTTGTTTTTATATTGTAATCCCAAACATGCAAAACGACACTTTTGACAATAAAGATTATAACATGCTATAAAGAAATATTCATAAAAAACAAGTGTTGGCCATAGACATTCTTTTTCCAGATATCTTATAGAAACAATTCAGAACAAAGACACATTACAGACTATTCATACTCTGTTCACGAGTTAAAAAAAGAACATGCTGCCATTGTTTCCTTTGTTCTTTATGTGGATTTACTCGCTGGTTGGAGTTTTCTGGGTTATGGAGACAAGAAGTCTGTTATGAATAAAACCCCTGAAGCCCGCAGTGCCTCCCCACCCCTGCCCCCTCACACTTTCCCACAGCTCCCTCATTAATTGACTCGTTTAAAACTGTCTAATTATTTAATCAATTAAAGTCAATTTGGCTGATTGCACACTTCCCGTTTAGAATCGAGTTCACGGTCTTGAGCGGGGGTGGAGGTGAAGAAGGAGAGCAAGAGAATTGACGGATAAATGTGTTTCGGGGTAATAACCGCAATTGCACTGGCTAATTACTGAAATGAATTGATCGTTTGGTCTTAATTGATTTTAGCTTGTTTAAGGGGCTAGCTTCTTTGCGGGTTTCTGACCGCTTTATCCGGCTGACAGTAATTGGAGGTGAATGGTTTCGTTCCCAGTTTTCACCTGCTCTAAGTAGGCCTGCAAGACATCAATCATAAGAAAGTGACGTGCAGCTGTAATTCTAAAGAATGTTAAACTGTAATAGTATGACATGTGACTGAGAGGTTCTCCACACTGGTGTCATGCTACCGAAGAAGCAGAGGAAGCCAGAATCGGTGCTGGATAATATTTTATATATTTGAAGCGAGCATTATTTTCACCTCATTAACCTGAATGAAGAGAATGTAGGACAACTGAATTATGCAGGCCTGAACTTAATATTCATCGATTACAACTTGCTTTATTTATTATTAATGTATAGAACAGCCACATTATTGAGCTGCAGATCAAAATTTCTGATCACAAGTGAACTATTTACAGAAGTTCACTTTAAATCGGTTGAATCAATAAAGTAAAACAAAACATGCATTATAAAATAAAATACATGAAAGTATTTTCTGATAAAACAACTTTGTTTTTCTTGGTTTCTCAGCTTTGTTTTTATTTTTAACAGTGAGCTTTAAGCAGTTTAATCCTTTTCTGAAGGAAAAAAGAGCCTTGTTGATCACTGAAAGTTTTTTATGTCATAACTTGAACATTAAAGAATGTTGTCAATTCTTCTGTTTCTACAGTTATTGTTCAAATCTCTTCAACTGCAGAGGGTTCATTTTTTTCATAATATGCAAATATTGTCTTCTGATATTTGTTGTAATGACATTTATACAAATCCCTTCAAATAAGGTTGATTTCGTCAATCACGAAAGTCTAAATTTAAAATATATCCTTAAACATACATAAAATAAGGATGTAATTACTGTAAACATGGTGGTCATCTGTAAGTTGCTTTAGTGTTATTTTCACATGATGTCATGAAACAATCAATGCTTACCTTGTTATTCTTTCACTGTAAACCTGCAACAATGTTGTCTTCAGATGACCACATAAATAAGCAATGGGTTGCCATATCACTGTTTATATTATTTCTTTCAGATGAAGTCATGGAAATCAGTAGAAGGTTGCCGTAACTCTTCTTTAATTGTGATGTCACTGCTACTGTTATCTTCCTATATATTGTCTTGATATGACATCATGAAAGGTCGTGAATAGTTGTGATCTCACTGTTTTACATTATCTTTCTACAATGCAGCCTTCATGATGATGTCATAGAATCACAAATGTTCTACCATGTTCTTTCGCAGCAGTCCTACAACACTGTTGTTTTCAGATGACCACATAAAATCAGCAATGGGTTGCCATTTCACTCTTTTCCCTGTAATCTTGTGAAATTCCTTTTTTTTCAGCCACATTCATGGAGATCACTGAAGGGTTGCTGTCCCTCTTTAATTATGATGACACTACTACTGTAATCTTTCTATATGTTGTCTTCAGATGACATCATGAAATCAAGAATGGGATGCCATGTCACTGTTTTCCATTATCTTGCTACATTGTCTCCATGATGATGTCACAGACTCACCTATGGTTTCCCATTTCACTGTTTACTGTAATCTGGCTACAATGATATTTTGACATCACATCATGAAACCGTCTATGCTTATCATGTTATTCTTACACTGTCTTCCTGTAACAATGCTTTCTTCAGATGACCACATAAATCAGCAATGGGTTGCCATGTCACTGTTTTCCTGTAATCTTGTTACATTGTTTTCTTCAGTTGATGTCATTAAATTACCCAAGGGTTTCCATCACACTATTTTAATGTTTTGCAGACAACCCCACATTTAAACATCCAGGTTATCCTTCGAATGTGATTTAATTGAACAAGGTTGTTTTGAGATGACGTCAAAAAATCCTGTACAATGTATCATTCATTTTTCTCCGATGTACGGGATCAGACACAATGCTGACATTTATTTTTAATGGAGAGGGAACAGCACTGTTAATCATTTTGCAAGTGTGCAATGTGCAATTTAATTTGCTTTGTATTGTTTAATTTTTCATATTTCATAAGTCAGGCATGATGATGTCATAGTGCTGGAAATGATAGATTGTAATGTGAGAGTGAATGGTTGTCCGTTTTTCTAAATGTGAGCCCTGTGCCAAAATGCCGAATTTCCCTGCCTTTTACCTTACACTAGCTAGGATGGGTTCCATCCTCATGCAACCATGATCAGGATAAGCGATAACAGAAGATGAACGAATGAAAAAATGACATTCTTACTCTGGACCTAGTCTGGCTATTTCAGCTTCACCCAAATTCGATTTGTTAAAGACGCAGGAGCGAATTCACAAATAATGAATTACAGTTAATAGAATTAACTGCACCATAAATTGTTAAAATTAAAATCACCATGAATTGTGCATCATATGCAACCGCTATTTGTGCTGTCTTAAGGAACAATTCACAAAACAATTGCACCAATGACAACTTGTTGCACCCGAGCAGAAGGAGTCCAAGGAGCAGAATTCCAACTTATTTGAATTTCTTCATTAAACTTTCCAGAGCCAAAATGTCCTTGGCATGGGAGTGGGTGGGGGGTGGGTGGGTGACACAGTCTCTATGAAGTTATTATTAATATTATCATTACTAAAAAAAATGATATTCTATGTAATTTTATGCATCCCTCGTCAGTCACTGCAATCCAAAATAAAAGTTTTAGCGGCGCTATCCATGGTGCTGAATCTTTAGGTACCCTCAATTTCCCGTGAAGTTGAGGGAACTTGTTGCTCCTCCACGAGCCAAGTATGGTATAACATTCCATTGGACCCACTGAAGGATGGCTGTGAAGGCCAGAGGCATCTTCCAAACACCCGCAATAAGTGTTTGGAAGGAGCAAGACGCAAGAACCTGGAGTTTTGGAATGCCAGGTATTACATAGCTGCTCTGGGTGGCAGGCTCAATCTCAACCTTGAGCTCAACGAGAATATTAGGAATCAGGTGAGCTGGCAACCTGTATCATGCAATAATTTCACGTTCTGTTAAATAAGAGAATGATATTCTCGTTCTTAATTGTTGTTGCATGCCTGGCATTACGATGCCTTCATCTGGCCACAATCACTGCTGCCATGATCAGGATCGGAAAAGTGTGGGCGTCATAGCATTTTTATTGAATCTCAATTACCAACAACTCTCTGAAGACGCAAATAATTTCCTTGTTTTTGCATCAAGAACCACTTGCATAGAAATTGTGCGCCACAGGGGTGTATAATGTATAAACGGAATACAGTGTATACAGAATACACGGAATACTCGGATACACGGAAGGAGCACAGCAGTACCATTGCATGGCACTGCAGTCAGCAGTGCAAAGCAGCATTTTGCTCTGGGAATAAGACGCATTCACTTGCACTGGTTTTATGCCTGCAAAAGCCACGCAACCTTTTTGTGAATTTGCCTGTCAGTGTTCAACTGACTACTTAAATGTTATAACATTTCCATTTAATTTTTATTCACTGTCAAAAGCTCCTCCGGCTGGACCCTGTGTGAGGTTTTGTTTCATAGTCATGAAGACATTCAAGGTAGCCGGTGCTGTAAAAAGCTTATTTAGACACCACTTATATGAGATTTGCCCTTTGGTGGCAGTCAACTTCTTTCCTCACAGACAGGGCAAGGAGAAAGTATATTTTCAAGTTTCAGAGAACCTTATTTTTGTCACTACATCATCTGGTTCAGATCCTCCCTCAGATTGCCACCCTTCCATTAAGCTTTACCATTTATTTCCAGGAATGAATCCTTGGGGCAAAGAATGTGCGAAAAAGTGAAAGAGATGAGAGGTTTCCAGAATGAAGATGATGACACTGCGATAGACCCAAGTCAACTGTCTGTGTGTGTGTGCGTGTGTTTGTGTGTGTGTGTGTGTGTGTGTGTGTGTGTGTTTTTGTATATGTGTTTGTTTTTGTGTGTGATACTCCCCGCCCGTCCAGCCATTGAATGTCAGATCCAGAACAAGATATGACTCCGTATGGGTTAGATGCTACCTAGTGTGAGAGGGTGGTGCAGGATATTACTCTGCAGGGGACAAACCTAAACCTCAGTATCTATCATTAAATCCCCTTTGAGTCTCTGCACACACACATATAAACACACACACATACATGCAAAAGCACACACTTCTCAATTTTAAAATTTATAGTCTATGTGGAAGATAGAAAACTTTTCACCTTTTACAGAGTTATAGGCAGTTTGCAATGATAAGATGAATTGAAGGATTGAACATAATAATAGATAAATAAAAATAATACATAGAAAAAGCACTCTGAGAGTTGCATAAGTTTATCTTCCTCTATGCATTTTTGACAACACCTCTGGAATCCCAACAAGCCACCCCCCCTTTTTACACCAACAAAACAAACTAGTCGAATAGTCGAGTAAATTAATGTGAACCAAATACATCCAAGTTATGTTGAATGAACAGACAGACACATTAATCTACATTAATTACTCCTCCGTTTGTGTTTCTTGTCACTGCGTGCTCCAGCTGGGTCAGCAGTAATCCAGAGGAACAGAGTGCCCTCCCTCCATCCCTCATGTGCGTCTTGACCACCCAATTGAAAAAAATAGTATAGAATATACCAGTACTATTTCTGGCGTTTTTTTAATTCTTCTTTTTTTCTCTTTTATTTTAACATTTCTGCACATATATTTATGGTTATAATAATAATAATAATAATAATAATAATAATAATAATAATAATAATAATAATAATAATAATAATAATATAAGGACTTAAAACTTTCATTTTTAGCAGAACCTATAACCTTAATTAACATTGCTGGTTTTTGGTAAGGCTTTTATATAGTTATTATTTTATTTTTTATTGATGCTTTTATCTGCTTTTGCTTTGTAGCACTTTGAGATTTGATCCAAATGTAAAGTGCATTATAAATTAAATGTATTATTATTATTATTATTATTAATAATAAATTTTATTTATATTCGCTTTACAGATACAGAATAAAATACAATGTTCAAATAGGAATCTGGATGACGGGCGGAGAAGACGTGGATATAGATAACATATCACACACTGATCACACGTCCAGACTGATCTGAACAGGTCGGTCTTGAGTTGTGATTTGAACATGGGGGGGTCAGTGCAGTCTCTGATCTGTTAGGGTAGGGAGTTCCAGAGGGAGGGTGCAGCATTTGAGAAAAAACTTTTGGCAAAGCTCCCCGCTCTGAAAGTTACCTGGCGACGTTCTTTTGAAGTTTGCCCATTCTCTCAGTTCGTGAATGATGTGGTGGTCACGGAAGCTCATCGCCGGAGCTTTAAACACTTTATTACGCTAGAAAAATGTCTTTGAGTATGACTTGTGTAGTCAGTAACGGCCTGTATTATAGTGTCAAACTTGAAATTCGTAACTTAATTGCAGGAGTATTGTGCTGGAATTCCAGGGCTGCCACTAATCGGAAGTCATCCGTAAAAACGAATGCAGGACAGAGTTTTCTCAGGTACCTGTTGCTGATGATACATATCCTCCAACGAGAAGGAGAACATTAAGTTGGAACCTTGGTGAAAATGTTGAATACATTAACAGCATCTTTAGAGTGTGAGAGTTCCTTCTCCACACCGTCACAAGTTCTAACGTCCGATTGTCGCACCATGTTACACAAAAGAGAGCAGATTCCGATGGTTCTTTGTAATCGAAAAATCAATATAAAATATCTTAGACATGGATGAAGTTGTGAGGATTTTGGCCAAGGAAATAGGATGAATGAATGGATGAATAGATGGATGGATGAAAAGATGTAAATAACTTGATATATGACTGATTTGCTGTAAACATATATACTGTGTATATATATATATATATATATATATATATATATATATTCATCGAATTTGAGTATAGTCTTGATTGTTAGTTGATTTAGTTGTTTTCTTTGTCACTTTTTAGTTTGTGTGAATAAGAACTAACAACGAAGCTAATTCAGTGAAAATACAGTTGAATGTTAAAATATGGAAGAAGTTTTTAGTTCACATCAATCTGTCTCAAAGTTTTCTTTGTCACTTTGTCACTTTTCAGTTTGTGTTTGAATAAAAATATTTTCTTGTTTGGAAATATTGGATACGGGGATAATTTCTCTCAGGTTCAGGTTTTTGGACTACTACTTCTCTACCTTTCTAAGCTTTGGTCTACCGTCCAAGTTGCCCACCTATTTTTTGTACCAGCCCACCCTCGTTGAGCTGGCTAACACCGGCCCTGGTATCACAGGACCTGTTTAGCGCAGTGAAAAGGACACAACCGTCTGTTTTATTTACTTTCCAATGAGAATCAAACACCTTTGTGAATATTTTTTTGTTAAATTGGCATTGAGTGGTTATATTTGTATTTATTTTACACTTCGGTATTAAATTCACACTCTTTCTCCGGTCAGCATTTCCCCATCAGAGTCATAGTTTCCCCGTTTCTCCAGTTTCGGTGCGTACGGATGGGTCAGAGTTTGCATGAAGGACGCATATTAATAAATCCCATAGATGCGTAGAAAGCGACTCATTCATTATTTTGTGCATACAAAAAGTTTATAATTGAGGGCCTAGATCTGAGTTCGGTGTGACAAATTTTATTTTGTTTCTAATAGCGGACTGAAAGTTTTTGGTTTGAAGAGAGATCTTTTCAAATGTTTCAGCCAAATAAAATTAGGTCACTTTTTCTCAAAAAACACAATCTGTGACAGATAAGGACAAAAAAAGTAATTGACAGAGCTGGTACTCCTGATCGGTTGTTGAGTCTTTTCCGGTCTCTCTGTGCTTCCGAACCCAGGAGACCACAGCGTAGATGATCAGATGGTCTTTAACAGAGCACACACCAAAGGACATCAGTCTCCTCAGCATGTGGAGGCGACCTTTGCCCTTAATATACAGTACATCTGTGTTGTTGGACCAGTCCAGTTTATTGTTGAAGTGAACATCCAGATATTTGTAGGAGCGTACCTGTTCGATATCCCAATCCTGGAAGTCCATGGGTTTGCTGTGTTGATCTGAGCCACCAAGCAGGTGGAGGCGTGGTGATCTGTATGCCTCCTCCTCAGTGTTTGATGAACGTTCAGCTCTCCAGTGTTTGCAGGACCAACCATTTTAATAAACTTAGTAAACTGCTAATAAAGCTTCTGTCATGAAGAGGCAGTTGATTCAACTCAACTCAACTTTATTTATAAGCACATTCAAAAAACAAAGACAGAGTTGTCCAAAGTGCTGTACAGTCAATAAAAACATAGACACAGGATTAAAACACAATGTTACATCAAAGAAAAGCAGTAAGACCAGAAAGAAAGAAATGTCCAACAACTCATCTTGGATTAAAAGCCAAGGAATAAAAAAGAGTCTTAAAGTGAGATTTAAAAACAGACAGAGTGGGGGCTGCCCTGATATGAGGGGGTAACTCCTTCCACAGTTTAGGGGCTGCAACAGAGAAAGCTTGGTCGCCCCTCATTTGCGGTTTTGATTTAGGGACGACCAGAGACAACTGTAAAAGGTCGGAGTATAAATCTGTAAGAGGTCAAAAATGTACATGGGTGCTGAACCATTTAAGGATTTAAAAACAAACAATAAAACCTTAAAATCAATACTAAAACGTTCTGGTAGCCAGTGAAGAGAGGCCAGAATGGGGGAGAAGTTCTCTCCATTGCGTGAGCCTGTTAAAAGCCGAGCGGCGGCATTTTCAACAAGTTGCAGACGTGAGAGGGAGGTCTTTATGCCAAAGTAAAGTTCATATTGCAAAAGCATGAATAGGCTTTTTAAAATCATTAAGGGCTAAAAAGGTCTTAACCTTAGATAAAAGCCTCAACTGATAAAAACTGGATTTAACCACACAGTTTATCTGTTTATCAAGTTTGTAATTACTGTCCTTTTTGACGCCAAGGTTTGAAACAGAGGATTTTAAAAATGGCTGCAAGGAGCCCTGGTCCATAGCAGAGGCATCGATCGTACCACTAGGTCCTTACACCATGACTTCCGTTTTTCTATCATTAAAATGTAAGAAGTTGAGGGCCATCAAGGCTTTGATGTCCTTCAGACACTCCAACAATGAATTTACAGAACCGGCATCATTTATTTTCAGTGCCAGGTAAATTTGCGAGTCATCTACATAGAAAGGGTAAGAGCTGCCATGTTTCCTTAAAATCAACCCTAAGGGGAGCAAATACAATGAAAAAAGGATCGGTCAAAGAATGTAACCTTGGGGGACCCCACATGGAAGAGGGGCAATGGACGAGACACAGTCACCCAGGCTAACAGAAAAGCTTCTCCCTGACAGATAGGACCTGAACCACTGTAAGGCTGTGCCTCTGATACCCACACAGAGATCCAAGCAAGAGATGAAAATGTTGAGGTCCACTGTGTCAAAAGCAGCTGTTAGATCTGAAAGCATTAAAACTGCGAAATCTGCGAAATCGAGTCTGTGGTTAATAAAAGATAATTAAAAACTCTTAAAATTCATATTCTGTGCTGTGCAGGCCTTTAAAACCTAACTGGAAGACCTCAAGAATACCATGTTTGTTTAAAAAAGACTGTAATTACATGAGTACAGTCGTTTCTAAATCTTTGGACATGAACCGGAGTTTAGATATCGGCCTAAAGGAATGGAGCTGTCCAAACTGGCTTTTTTAATTATTGGTTGTACCGCCGCTTGTTTAAAACAGGATATTACGACACCTGAAGCAAGACTGCTGTTTATAATGTTTTTGGACGTTAGGTCCAATAGCTTCCCAGATCACTTTAAAAAGGCGAGGTGGGACAACGTCTGTGTGACAGACTACAGGTTTAAGTTTTGCAGTAATTTCCGTTAAACAAGAAAGAGACACAGACTCAAACTGATCAAAGTCAGCAGAGCATCTGATGAAGACAGTTAGTTCAAATGAAGGCAGGGAGATGTTATTCCTGACTGTAGCAATCTTGAAAAACAAAGTGCAGAAAGAATTAAAACCCGATTAAAACTCGGTCATATTTTGGCATAATTCCAGCCAGGAAATCAGAGAAGTCATTCATAAAATCTTTGTTGTATTTGGGAGGCCGGTATATCACCGCACACAGTACCGGGAGAGAAGGACCCAGCTCAAACACACTAAGTTCAAAGCTGGAGAAGGAAGCAGGTGACATTTGCTTGCAATTAAAACTATTCTTAAAAATGGTAGCTACTCCTCCACCTCGACCAGTAGTCCTGGGTGAGTTCAAGTATTCACAGTCAGCTGGTAAGAGTTCTGAGAAATTGCTTGACTTACCAACACTCAGGTTTCAGTCAATGTCTTATTTGCTAGTGATCTAGTACTTACCAGGGCAAACCTGGTAGAAGGTGGGCCATTTGCCAGCTGGGGTGCAACAGGTAACTAGGTGCCGACAGGGGGTCGGGAGCGCCAGGGAAAAATCCAGCAAGTTATCGATCCGTCTTCTAACTGGATACAGCGAGGAAGTTAAACTGTACCAGGAGAGCAGGCCAAAGACGCCTTCAATTTAACCAGCTGGCCGCTGCGTTTTCCCCGGCGTCTGTGACGCTTCCTCTGGGGTTGAGGAGCCTCAGTGCCTAAAAGGTGAGCCGGTATTCCCGATAACAGTGGGAGAAAAAGATGTCTGCTCATTTGGATTGTACTTTACTATCGTGTCCACATATAGTCGAATATTAAGCAATGTGAAGCGATCATGAACCAGTAGAGAGTTGACATGGGTTGTGACAAGAGTCATAAACAATAATAGTACAAACAATACTGAGAGCGGAGGACGGCAGGCCACACACTGGCGCCATCTAATCAATCAATCAAACAAAAAAAAACTTTGTAAAACTGATTACTCTCTATGTGATACGTGCTACACAGGAAATCTACTCAGATGGTTGGAGCAAGCCTACGAGTAAAAAGTTGATCCACCGTTCCACGACTAGGACGGAAACCGCATTGTTCCTCCTGAAACTGAGGTTTGAAAATCAGTCGGAGCGTCCTTTCCACAACCCTGGAGTAAACATTCCCAGGAAGGCTGTGAAGTGTGATGCTAGATTGAAGCAAACCCTCTGGTTTCGCTCTTTAAAAAGTTGGACAACCACCCAAGTCTGCAACTCCACATTCACTGTCCCTGTCTGCCATGCAACATTTAATAGGCGTGTCAACCATGACAACCCAACAATGTTCAAAACCTTCAGAAACTCAGGGTGAATCTCATCCATCCCTTGCCACCTGCCATTGGGCAGCCTTCTTAACTACCTCATTGACTCATTAGATTGGCAGTGTCATGAAGGAGAACCATATAGCCCCCCGCTCGAACCCTTTTTAGGACTCCAAGATGGCCGGAAACTCTGAACTGTTGTTCGGTGCGCAGGCACAGATAACAGTCAGAGCCTTCCCTTCTGCAACCTTCAGTTGAATCGAGGCAACCCTCTCTTTCTCTGGGGAAAAACTCCAACACGGAGGCGCTCAGACATGATTGTGAGTATTCCAATACCCCACCTGACCCCTCTCACAGAAGAATTTTTAAACATCTTGTGAATGAAGCTGTTTCTATCTTCATTGCGAACTTCGAATTGGAAGGTACAGTACCAAACAAAACAATGAAAAGGACCTGTGAGAAGAACACGTATTCACTTAGAGGTGACACTGTAAAGTTTTTCAGTAAGTGGCAATCTTTTTAGACATTTTTCAACTCTGAGTCAGTGTCAGTCCCTTGAGTGATGTTTTTTTTAAATGCTATCATTCTTTATAAATATGCCATATCTTCCAATAAAAGTATTTAAAAAAAAAAGTAGCAGTGTGGTCAGAAATGCTTGTTCTATTCCAGGAAAAATATTCATTTCACACCAAGCTTCAATATGAATGTCGCATGTTGGTGTTATTTATTTATGTAAATACTGACACACACTCAACTGTGATTTTCATCTGGTAGACCCCAAGGATTTTTTCAATTTATAAAATATGTACCGAAGGAACAAACTCATTTGAATATTAACTTGATGCTTATCATTTAGTGTGTGCACTGGAAAAACAACATTCCTGTTAAATCAACAGGGGATTCTTTTTTTTCTTCTCTTTTTTCTTTTGGAAAAGTAATTTCTCTGGCCTCGTTGGCGCACAAATACACACATGCACCCATAGGGACCTGTAGACTGACTCACAGGAGCATCTCAGCACCGATACATGGCTTCAGTCTTCCATCATGACGAGTTCCACTCACTCCAAATCCCTGCAGGACTGTGTGTGTGGATGTGCAACCCAGAGGCTATGGCAGATTTTTATTCCGCTCCTCTTTATTGAATTCCCTGGAGACTTTCACCTGCGTCTGTACTGCTAAATAAAAAGGCCAACTCTACACTATAAAAGATCTCACTGTCAAGAGCTCAGGGAAGAGCCTGGGTGAATAAAACAATATGCACTATGCTGCGGATGTTTCATTTATTTATCAGTAGAGTGTTGGGATGCTCCAGAGATTCAACATATAGGCTACACTCCAGTAGAGCAGATCACGGTCTTGCTCCAGGGTAGCTTATTGAGGGAAGCTCATGGATGGGTTAGAAAGGTCAACACAGAGTTTTCTTTGTTGAATTTCTTTAGGTTTATCTGCTGCCTGTTGTCAGATGTGAGTTAGAAATACAGTAACAAATTATTTCACATGTGGAAACTTTATCTCAGCATGATATTTCTTTGTATTTTTTTTAATGGTTATTTAATTTGTGTGGTTTTAACATAACAGTCGAGATTTTGATTCATTAGCTAACCAAGAGGCCTTTGCATTAACCGCCTTTGCGTTTGTCTGTTTGTTTGTGAGCAGGATTACGCCAAAACTACAGGACGAATTTGCATGGAATTGTACCCAGAGGTTAATTTTGGTATATCCTGTAGGTGATTCCATTTTTGGTGATATAATGTGTTTCAGAGTTTTTATAATGAAATAAAACTAAAATAATAAGCCCTTTGGGATAGTGACATCACAATATGTCTATTACTGCCTTTGATCATTAGATTCCTTTGCTCTTTCTTTGGAGTGGGGCTGGGACCACAGTTTCAACAGTTCCTCTGATTCCTTTGATCTTCCCTGGGGGTTGTAGATGTGGGCTCAGAGGTGCTGAGGCTGAATAGAGACACTGAGGTGGAAGGCGCAAGAGAGGAATGGCTTCAGAGTATTTGAGAAATACTCAGAGTGTTTGTTGGAGTTGTCAGCAGATTTAGAAGCTGGCAAAAGCTTCAACATTAAAGGTGAAATCTGCATGAATTTTATTTAAACATAGGATGCTGTCATGACTTGGCAGTGGTTTGCGCTCTCTAAGTGTTTTTTCTTGTTACAACATACATTCATATTGTGTTTAAAATAAAAAACAGAAACAGTAGCTGAAGTTAGCATTAGACCGTACAAATGTCAGTTTAAAGTTAAATTCGGATACAGCAAAGCCAAAATCTTTTCATCCCAGCTCCTGGGTCTTTTAATGTCATTTTGTGGTCTCTGCTATGACAGAGATTATGGTGCATCCAAATTTGCACAAATTGAGTCGTGTGGCCTGCAAAGACGCATCTCTGTCCTTTGAAATGAACTTTTTACTTGTCCTTAATAGTTTTATGTCAATTTTGGTATGTGAGTAATACCAAAGAGTTCCTACTGGAAAACATGGCCTTACTTTGGTCGGGTGAGCATCTCATACAACTCGTGGTTTCAATGGCTGATTCTCTCTCAAACAACCATATTCAAATCTTGCTGGTGTCCTTTCTATTTAATTATTAATTTTTCAAATATATATTATTTTTTCTTTTCATGGAAAAATCTTAAGGATTTTCCAAGCAATATTTCCAGGTGAGTACCCCATGGTTGACCTGAATGCATGTGTTTCAATGTTGGGCAATTGCACACTAAATCAGTGGTTTTATCATTAATAATAGGGGTAAGCCTTAGAACCTACTCAAGATTTGACTGAATACTTTTTGCTTCAAAATTCAAAGAAACTGTTGCCTTCGGAAAACTTCCTTAGCTCTCACTAACTTTTGTATTTGCTCCATTATGCAAAGATTAGACATTTGTGCATCAAAACGGAGACGGAGGATTTTGTCTGACATAACCGATTGTCTCGGAAAGTTTGTTTTGACGAAGTTGACTCGGAATGATACATTTCATAAAAACAGGGCAGCATGCAATTGATTAAAGATGTCAGTAGCAGGCAGTATTTCGTCACCTGAAAAATGTTAGGCGATGTTAGCTTAAAGTAAAAGCACAGTTTTAAATCAGAGATTAAAACTGGTGAACTCCTCAAACAACACAAAACTTGACCAACAGAGTTGAAGGTTTAAATTTAAAGATTATTGAAAGTGAGATCTGATTAATCTACTGGACCAGAATAACAAATATGTGGTATGGTAAAAAATAAACAGTTCTAAGAAGTTATTATATCTCGTATATACAATAAGACCAAAATAGATCGTCACAAGTCTCAGATCATCAGGAAAACGGAAGGAATTGAATATCAGACCCCAAGCATGTTCATATAAGCAGGTCTATTTGTTATGGTTATGTAAATCTTAAAGTTAATAGTTACTAGTTAGTCGTGTTAACATGGTGTAGATCAGAATCAATATTTCAACAGACATCAGTGGTAAAAAAAATTAAATAATGAAAACATACATTTACTTAATTTTCTGTACCAATAAATAGGAAATTTCTGGCAAAACATTGCAACATGAATTGCAATATTTTGCGTGCTTAAATTCACTGAAATTCTCAAAGTAATAGTTCAGTAGTTTGTAGTATTGTATTGCTGGCTAAGAAGAAAGAGCAACGGTAGAGCCTACGATCAGACTGTGGAAGCCGAGAGAATGATAGGATGGAAGAGTTGGAGGTATCAGTTCTCTTCTAGGGGGACCCCATTGAGAGCTTAAACTACAACGGTCCAATAAACATAGACTCAGTCCAGTTGTATAATCAGGGGCACTTTTAGATTGTAAGGCGTCCTGGTGAACCTCCCTTTCAATCGACATATAATATATATAAATATATGTATATATATAAAATCATTTATTATATTTCGGACCAGTGCTTTAATTGGAGTTACTATAGCAAGCTATAACATACAGTATGCTACATAATTCAGATGAATCATTTAGACTTCATTTATAGGAGATTTATAGGAGATAAATATATAAGATAAAATATTTATCTTATATCTTATAGTTTGTGCGAGAACAATAAAACCAATAGTTTGTATGATACAATACATGAATAAATATTTATTTTCATGTTTTGTGGTTTGCGCGCATATCCGCCTATGTTATAGCTTTAACTTGAAGATAACGATCCCATTTGTTTGTAATTGTTAAGATTAGCAGACTTCGGTTTTGAAAAAATAAAGAGATTATAATAATGATAACCCATCGACCCTACCCACTGAGCTAAAGCTGCCCCCATTACTGTAAAGCCGGCCCCATAGACCAAATTGACAGTGTTCTGTGGTCAACTCTACTCATAGCTTTGTCCCCCCCCAAGCAACCAACACAGCAACCAAGACAGCATTACATCAATGTACAAATAAGTGAGCATGATTTTGCCCCTACTGCTCCGAACTCAACTATAGCTTTCCCTGATGTGACCATCCCCGAACATATTTTTGAAATATTTGTCCACTCAATGGTGCGTCCCGACGGGATTTGTCAGGCTTTGTCTGTTATGCACACAGCCCGTCATGCAGACATGGCATGACGGGGAGGAATGACACATGATACGACGGAGACGGAGATGGGGCAGTGTGGCAAAACATGTATGTGAAGGGACGTCATGTCCATCCATATATATTTATCGTTACACATTCTGACCATTTAAGTACCCGCTGTCAGCGCTCCTCCCCATACCCCACCTGTAAATGTTTGATTCCTCTCTGCAGGAAGGAACCTGTCTACTCACAAACCATAGGGGTGCCCACTCCGACCACCTTCGTTGAAGCACGCATTGACCTTATAATTGACGTGTCCTGCAGTATAAGCTGCAGTCTCAATGTGGACTTATAGCGAAAAGTTCTACAGTGTGTGGAAAAGAAAACTCAAAAGAGAAATAAATCAATGGGCTGAGAATGACGTGTACGGAAGAAAGTAAAAAAAAAAGAAGAGGTGATATATAAAGATATAATAAAAACAGTGAAAGGAATAACGAGAGGTCGAGAGAGAAAGAGATAAGGTGAAGGAAGACGAAACGTGACATGGAGTGTAATACCTGTCGGTAGATTTTATATGGCATGACCTGAGGGAGGGGTACACACGCTCAGACAGATGAAATAGGAGATACACAGAGATTAAAAAAAAAAAAAAAAAGCACACATTCTGTCTCCATCTCCACTTGGGCAACATTTTTCCCATGTATTTTCTGTTTTGTACATCTACAAAAAGGGCGGAAAAAGGGATGGAGACTATTGGTTTTAAAATTGATTCTAAAATATATGAATAAATACCAGCTGGAGCTACTTCTCTTAGTCGGTTGGGAGTCTTCTTTTTGCGTAAGTATTTCTTACGCAATGGCGCTGCCAGTGTGCCTTTGGGCACGTATGTTTATGCCCAGCATCATAACTGGAGTCCCTGAGGAAATCCCCTTTAAATGTGATTGGTTGGTTAATGTTAATGATTTATTAATGATATATAAATATCTTATATCATTATGAGATGAATGTGATATCTATTGGGGAACCAGCATCATGTCATTTGGTGTAATAGTGGCACATCCTTGCTTGTTTCAGTGTGATTAGTGTAAATCCCTAACAGGTCTTGGGCCTCGCTCTAAATACTTTATTCCACTAGATAAATGTTGTCTCTAAAATATGGAGTGATGATGTAGTATGACAGTGGTCATACTACTATATATATATATATATATATATATATATATATATATATATATATTCTTTTTTTTAAATTATCTTAATCTATTTTAGTTCTGAACTTTCTGTTGTAGATTCAACGCTGTTGTGTTTTGACAAAATAATCTACAATCTTATCACAAAGTTGTGGAGTCCAGAATCGGTGGTACTAAAGGCAAATTTTCTGGTAGGATAAGAAGCATGGACGTCATTGACAATCATTGAGTCAATTATTGAATGGTTGAAGAAGCATGAAATTAATGACCGAATCGATGTGGTCTAATGTCAGTCATCCATAAAACATGTGATATTGAAGCAATTTTAAGGATTATATCAAAACTATTGGGATTTGTTCTCAAAATTCACTTCTTAAAATTAAATTCAACTACTTACAAAACTTATATACACAATATTGAGTCTGCAAAACCTTATACATCATCTTCCTTTTCACTAAGTCTCTAGTTTTTGGGTCGAAGTCTAAAGTTAATGAACTTTTCTTTATATTGAAGTTTTTTTAAATCATCTGACCGGACTCCTGCTTCCTGCGTTGTCCACAACCCGGGTATGCATTGAACTGTATGAAATAGAGTGAATTGAACAAGATAGATCAGCAGATGATCTAATGTCTGCCAACCCATCCAAGCTGTAAATCTTGTACAGCCACTTATAAATCTTGTATGTCCTCTCTGCATGTGTTGTAGATGGAAGAGCAGCAAGGCCTCAAATGGTTTTAGAGATCCTGAGTGGATCAAAACTTTCATCAAGGATCCCGACAACCTGCCTGCATGGGCTATTGACCGAATGTTTGCTCTCTGCCTGCTTATAGGCTACCAGCCTACTCAACTCAACTCAACTCAACTCAACTTTATTCATAAGCACATTTAAAAAAAACGTCAGATCTGTCCAAAGTGCTGTAAAGTCGATAAAAACATAGGCACATGATTAAGAAAAACAATGAAACACTGTTTGGCAGCTCAAGGTAAGGCAAAATCAATCAAGAAACTCAAATAAAACAGCGGCATCAAAAAATAACAGATAAAGTGCAGAAATATAAATAAAATATATAGGTAAAAAAATGAGGTAGTCAAACACAAGAGGTATATAAAAGGTGTTACAAGGTGTTATGTACAGTATGGCATTAATGTGAGTGGGAAAGGGGTGAGGTCGGCCGAGATGTGCAGGCCAAGGAACTTGAAGCTCTCTATCCTCTCTACTACCTCCCCGTGTAGATAGAGGGCAGAGTGCTCTGTGTGGTTGGACTTCCTAAAGTCCACGATCAGTTCCTTGGTCTTTGGGGTGTTTAAGTCCAGGTTATTGTCCGAACACCAGTCTGTCAGATGCTGGACCTCCTCCCTGTAGGCTGACTCATTGTTATCTGTAATCAATCCTACTATGGTCGTGTCATCAGCAAAGAGTTTATCTGTTTATCAAGTTTAAAATCACTTTCATTTTAACACCAAGGTTTGAAACAGAGGATTTAAAAAATGGCTGCAGGGAGCCCAGCTCCATAGCAGAGGCATCAATGGTACCACTAGGTCCAAACACCATGACTTCCGTTTTGCTATCATTAAAATGTAGGAAGTTAAGGGCCATCCAGGCTTTGATGTCCTTCAGACACTCTGGCATCATTTCTTTTCAGCGGCAGGTAAATTTGCAAGTAATCTGCATAGAAATGGTAGGAGATGCCATGTTTCTTTAAAGTCTACCCTAAGGGGAGTAAATATAATGAAATGGATGGAAATGGAAAGGATCGGCCCAATAATGGAACCTTGGGGGACTCCACACGGAAGAGGGGCAATTGAAAAAACACAGTCACCTAGGCTAACAGAAAAGTTCCTCCCTGACAGGTAAGACCTGAACCACTGTAAGGTCGTGCCTCTGATACCCACACAGAGCTCCAGGCCAGAGATGAGAATGTTGTGGTCCACTGTGTCAAAAACAGCTGTTAGATCTAAAAGTATTAAAACGGTGAAATCACCAGAGTCTGTGGTTAATAAAAGATCATTAAAAACGGTGCCGTGCAGGGCTTTGAAACCAGACTGGAAGACCTGAAGAATACCATGTTTGTTTAAAAAAGACTGTAAGTGAATGAGTACAGTCTTTTCTAAAACTTTGGACATGAACCGGAGTTTAGATATCGCCCTAAAGTTTGAAGGAATGGAGCTGTCCAAATTGGCTTTTTTAATTAGTGGTTGTACTGCCGCTTGTTTAAAGCAGGATGGTACAAAACCTGAAGCAAGACTGCTGTTTATAATGTTTTGGACGTTAGGTCCAATAGCTTCCCAGACCTCTTTAAAAAGGCTAGGTGGGACAACGTCTGTGGGACAGCCTGCAGGTTTAAGTTTTGCAGTAATTTCCGTTAAACAAGAAAGAGACACAGACTCAAACTGATCAAAGTAAGCAGAGCATGTGATGAAGACAGTTGGGTCAAATGAAGGCAGGGAGACGCCTCCAGACAATCAGGCTGGGGGGTAAGGATAGAATGAATTGTTTTAAAAAGAACACGAGGTTTGTTACAATTATTTGAAATTATATCAGAGTATTTGGTCTTTGTAGATTTAACAGTCCTCTGATATCTTCTCCAGCTTTCTTTCATCATTTCATAAGACACCTGCAGCTTATCCTTCTTCCACTTGCGCTCTGCTCTCCTGCACTAACGTCTCGCAGCACGAGTCGTGTCATTCAGCCAGGGCTCAGATTTGGGTTTGTGATGCCTGGTTTTATGAAATAAAAAGAATGTTTTCACAGGCAGAGAGAAATGACGTCATTAATTCTTCAGTGCTAGAACAAGAATCGGTATCTGACTGAGTGGCATCTTCAAAGGCAGCGGAGAACTGAGCAGCAGTGGTGGGTTTAACCACACGGAAGCGGCGTGGCGGAAAAGGTCCCCTAAGTGAGTAAAAGATGATTTAAAAAGAAATAATCTCCTGGAAGATGGTTGATTCATTTGCGTCAAATTTGGAGTCAAGAAATTGTGGTCTGAAAAGCTTGAGAGATAAGGCTCCCCCTAGTGGCAGAATTGTACAACTGATGTTTCCCAACATCAATACAGTTCTTTCTCACACTAAGGTCTCTGGGGTGTGTTAGTGTTTGCAATTAAAGTTAACATCAAAGCATGACAGTAATTTAAAGAAAATGCACATATAAGTTATTTTTTAATTAGCCTACATTTATTGTGTTGCAGATATGATTATCGATCAAATTGTTTATTTCTTTGTGCAATATTCACATTTGTTTGTTCCTTATTTTTGTTTGAGTGGGAACTTCCCAGTATTTCCTCCAACTTATGGGTGCTGGAAATGTCCTGGATGACATCACTACTCAACACCAAGTGCAAAATTTTCTTTTTCTTTTGTATGTTAAGTTGGTTTACAGAGATGTGTTGAATTTAAATTTTGATTATCCGTTCCCCGCCTTTTAAGAAATATTTAATATTGAAAGTCAATCACGGATGATCATTTTCATCATCTGTTACTTAAAAGAGTAATAAAAGATGCCTAACTGTAGATTTTGCTATTATCAAAAATTAATCTCGGGTGTGAAATGACTACGCTATATAAGCAGTTGCCTGATTTACACGTAAACACTATAAATCCATTATTCACAAGTCAAATGTCTGCTGAATCTGTCTACTTAGCCACATCCTTGAAACTTAAGCTAATGAATTTTTACCAAAATTTTTGCTTAATTGGACCAGCAGTTCAGAAATTGTGGCTCGATAAACCATGTGGGATTACACAGAAAAAGAGTAATTGAACACACACAGACTGTGTGATGCATAAAAATGACTAGATGGTCAAAAGTATTTATTCCTTTCTCACTTCCATACCAAACTCACATCAGTCTAATTACTTGGATATCAGTCGTCACACACAAATAACAAACACGCACACAGCACACATATTGTGTTCAAATATGGATGTAATTACTCCTTGCTTTGCTCTCATTGGTCACAGGTGCTGCCCTGCAAGTGAGCGTAAATGAAAGCAATCGATCACTGCTGGAAGCGAACTGAGAGACACTGATTAGCGAAAACACGTCGTCGGGCTGCAACAGAAAGAAATTGCGAGTAGGAACTGGCTGCACGGATGGATGGAGGAATGGATTAATTAAGAGAGGAACCAAAGGTTGCATGTCTAACCTTAATAATCCATTTAAATTGCCATGAATTGAAAAAGGAGGTCCCGAAGCTGAAGGCTAAGACGTAAATGGGGAAGGTTGTTTCATGGATAGCAACCAATAGAAAAGCTGTGCCAACTCACGTGGAAGAAACTCCGCTGTGGTGATCCCAAAAACAAAATCCTCATAGAAGGACGAAGAAAAGGCACCTTCTGCCGACGGTGGCTCAGTAGGTAGATCGGTTGTTCACCTATCTGAGGGTCGGTGGTTCGATCCCCTGCCACTGCAGTCCGCATGTCATGTATAACCCGAAGTTGCTCCAAATGACGGTTCCATTCGTGTGTCTGAATGATGGCGTGAATGGTTACCACTAATGATGAGAATGTGGCGCCTTGCATGGTAGCCTCTATCATGACTGTGTGAATGTTAGTGTGAATGGCTGAATGCTGGCTCACAATGTAAAGCGCTTTGAGTGGTTGAGCAGACTATAAAAGTGCTATATAAGTACAGTCCAGTACATTTACCATTCTGTCACAACGTTTGGAGTCCATGCAGTTGTATTTTTTTTCTAATTTAACATTTTCTTCATTTGGTTGGATTGAGATAAACAAAAAATCTTGCGCAAAGATGAAGCTAAAATATACTTGCAGAAAGTGATACTCTGTTGTTTTGTGCATCTACTCTTAGATGCACAAAACACGTCCGGTGATGGAGACACGTCCAGAGGACAGACGCAGGGTATGATGGGAAGAGAATGTTTTGTATAGAAAACATGGGAGGCCCAAGAGAAGATACATGAATGTGATTAGAGAGAACATGGAGGTGGATTGTGAGACAGAGAATGCAGAAGACGGAGGGGAATGCAGAAGAAAAATCCACTGTGGCGACCCCCTGCTCAGGAGCAGCCAAAAGAACAAGAAGAAATGCATACTCATTGTGCGTGCTTGGACAAGTGTATTGAAAAATGAACATCGGATATACAAGAACTCCTGGTTAGCATTCCATACCAAGGACGCACTGCACCCAAGAAATCCAAAAAAACAAAACCTCATAAAATTGAAGTCGGTATATCTGTAATGATTATATTTCAGCTCATTTTATTATCTCTGCAAAGCAGATTACATTTTCTGTGTGTTGGTCTGTTTATTTGTTTGTTTGTGAGCAAAATTAGGGAAAATTTACAGCACAGATTTGCATGAAATTTTACCCAGAGCTAGGTTTTGGCATATCCTAGAGGACATTATTATAATAATAATAATAATAATAATAATAATAATAATAATAATAATACATTTAGTTTATAACGCACTTTACATTTTGGATCAAATCTCAAAGTGCAACAAGGTAAAAGCAGATAAAAGCATCAATAGAAAGTATAATAATAACTATATAAAAACATGACCAAAAAGAAGCATATGTTAAATAAAAGTTAAGGTTATGATAAAAGGGAAAGTTTTAAGTCCTTTTTTAAATGAGACAAATGCGTGGACCAGCTTGTCAGCATCACTCAAGGTTAGTGAGGAACGGAGTTTGGAAATAAAATTTGTAAAATGTAAATGTTTGTGATGATTGTAAATGTTTGTGATGATACTTTTTTTTAGCATATAAATAAATAAATAAAATTTTAATTTGTATGTAGTAGCGATGCCACAATGTGGCTATTGCTGCCTTTGTTCCTTTGATTCCTATGATGTTTCAATTGGGATTGGAGCTTGGGGCTTAGTGGGCTGAACAGAAAAGCTGAAGTGGAAAGCACATAAAACGAGCGGATACAGAATATATGGGATACTCAGAGGGTTTGTTGGAGTTGTTGGTAGATTTAGAGGCTGGCAATAACTCAGACATTAATGGAGAAATCTGCACAAAGTTTTCCTCTAGCTAGTTGTTGTGCCTTGATGGATGTTTGCAATATCTGGGTACTTTTTTCCTGTTTTATCTTATAATCCAAGCAAGAAAATATCCAAACTGAATCTATGCAGGACCACAGGTAATCTAGGATACTTTCATACCAGCTTGTGCATAAAAATCTTCAAAGGAAGAGGAGGGACTAAAACATCAAAGAGCATCTGAGCACTTTCTCTTTCAGGTTCTTCTGACGAGTAGAGGATGTGGTTTATGCAGCTGTAGAGGAACTGGGGGCTCTCCAGAACACTGCTGTCCACCAGTGGTGGAAGATCTACAATGCTGGCTGGGGCTGTTTTCAGAGCAAGACAGGTTGAATTTACAAGACTTGTTGGCTGTTCTTGGTCTGCAGTGGTTAAGTCCTACTAAACCGTGAAAAAATGAGGAGCTGGATCCAAATCCAGCAGCTGCTTCCACTTGAGACACAGGGACAGATACCATTTTTTTATGAAATTCTGCGAGCTCAGTGTGAAATCTGTAACTGTTAATGTCAGGAGATGGGAGGTTTTCACCTGAGAGCTGCCGTCTGGAAGACACTCAGTAGTACAGCGGTTCCCATGCTGTGCTCCCTGCTGAGTCAGGAACAAACGTCCACTCTGCTTAGCAACCTCCTCCATCACAGAGCATTGATCAGGTGACAGTGAGGCTGTGAAGGCCATACCCTTGGAGACTTTCACACAAGTAGCTTGCTGCCGTAGAGCCTATTCCAACGAGGCACACAAGGACATTAGAGCTCGACTAATAAAAAAGAAAGAAAGTTTCCCTGTCACACATACTCAAACTCCATCAGTTGGCAAGATCGGCCAGAAGAGGTGATTTCAGCATAGCCTTTAGTCAGCCCTGTGATTAACTGTTGACTTGTCCTGGTGTACACAGCCTCTCGCTCAGTGTCAGCTGGAATAGGCTCCAGCCCACGTGACCCTCAAGAGAATAAGTGGTTACAGATAATTAATGAATAGAATGAATCCACTCGCCCTGTTCCAAAGACAAAATGTTTGGCTAAAATACTACAAGTGTTAATATCTCAAAGTTAATTTAAGTTATTTCTATTCTCTGCAGCAATACTGCATGTTTGATATGTTTTTCAGTTTTTGAAGGGTCATTGTTTCTCATTCAGCATGGAAAGTATGTAAGGAATGTTTTTATCATTGTTTGGTCAATGAAACTGTTACTTCCTCCTTGCAGAAGAGGCAACAGTGCTGACTGAACATCTCTATAAAAGAAGAGACAAGAGAGGGTAGCAGGGGATGACATTTTATTTTGCCTTCAACTTACATCTTTGACATTTAAAAATCAACTACAAGCTGTAAAAGGAAGGAACTAAATTGAAAGTGAGTTAAACTCCTCTTCATTTAATTCAATTCAATTCAATTCAAAATAATTTATTTGTTCCTGAGGGCCAATTAAAAGGCAGGACGTGTAGTATACATCAATGTACACACATGCCAACTCACACTTATAACACAGATGAGATAAAGTGAGATAAGAAATGCATTACTATGCATTGAGGGGAAAAAAAGGACCACAAGATAGTTTTGATAACTCACCATATGTTTATATAAGTAAACAAGACATCATACGTGCATCTATACCGCCGCTATGAACCTAGCATGAGCAGGCCGCGGGCGGCTGTTAGGCTCCATGCTCGGGAACTGGAACCACTTATATATTGACATCTGTAATGGCTGATGACATCATCATTACAACAGAAACTTCCCTCAAATTGAGGATTTGGTGGAAGAACAACCGTGTAAGGGAAGTGTGAAATATTGTTGTTGTTGTTGATGATTCCACGCCATTCCATTGTTTGGATTGCTTTACGCTTATCTAAAACATCAGAGTAGACTTTGTTGTATCACTGTTGGTCTGGAGGAAGTTTCTTTATTGTGGATCTGTTGCTTTTGTCAACAGGGAGGAGGCCATGATTGTAAGTCCCTTCCTCCACCCACTCCTCCGGCACCCTTTGGTGCTGTTACAGAATCATCATGATGTATGCTGATCATGTTGTGGTAACGTAAGACTTTAACAAAGGGCACAACGCTTTTCCAGTATAGTTACAAACACAAATTACAACAAACAAACGCCGCTTAACACACAACATTTATCATTAAGACTTTGATCATTCACCTATGTTAAGACAAACACACAGACCCGGTGTGGTTCTGTCGGGTTCTGACGGATTTCCCTCTAACAATAAGCCCTCCTGAAGAGACCGATGAATATTTAAACATGTAATATATCTCACACTCAATCCCTCTCTCGCACACAGACATGTACACACATTATAAATTAATGGGTATACCCAGATTCTTGTTAGCGGAGTGACCCCAGTCTGTGCCGGTGTGCTGCATCATTTGTGTGTATGTGCATGTGAGACAGGTGACAGCTGAGGTCACAGATGGGATTTGATGTATGCAGTCTGCCGCAAAATGACAACAGCAATGTAATGGATGTGTTCACTCACTCACTCCTACACACAAGCATGAATATTGTTTGCTGAATGCGCCAGAGGTGAACAACAACTCAGAGAAACACAGTTAACAAGAACAAGCATCTAAAAAAAGGTAAATACACATTTTGTACATTATTAAGTGTATTTATATAACACAATTTTAAACACAAATTACTAAGTGCTTTGTACGAAAGCAAGAAATTAACAGTACACCACCACAACATTATCAACAGATAGATAGATAGATGGATGGATGGATGGATGGATGGATGGATGGATGGACGGACAGACAAACATAGATAGAGATGGAGAGACAGACAGACAGAGATAGAGATGGACAGACAGACAAACAGAGATAGAGATGGACAGACGGACAGACAGATAGAGATGTACAGACGGACAAACAGAGCTAGAGAGAGACACACAGACAGTGATAGAGACAGCCAGACAGACCGACAGAGATGGACAAGACAGAGATAGAGACGGACAGACAGACAGACAGATATAGATACAAACAGACGGACAGACAGAGATAGATATGGACAGGGATAGAGACAGCCGGACAGACAGATAGAGATAGAGACGAATGGGCAGACAGACAGAGATAGAGACAGAGATAAGGACAGACAGAGATAGATACAGACAGACGGACAGACAGAGATAGAGATGGACAGACAGTTAGACAGATGAAGATGGTTTATGAAGGCTGTTGTATTGAAAGAATACTGAAATCAGTCATAATTCCGAATCAGTAAAGCTAAAATTAGAAATATCTGGTTGCTCCTATTTAAATATGCAAATCTGATGGCAACCCAGTCTAAAATGTATTCAAGCATGTACACTGTGCCTCCTTCTGGTCCTGGGAGGATGAAGATACCCGCTGGGCTCCTTATCCAGTCTCAGTTGGAACCAGTACTGGTTCTTGTTGTAAGTAGACCCCTGAGGCTTTGATATATGTCATCAAAATGTTATTACTGCTGGGTACAGCTTCTCCAATGACTTCCAAAGCCTGTCCACTGCCATGTGTTGAGATTTCATTTTAATGTGCAGTCTCCCCTGAGGTCTGCCAGATGCTCCTGTGCCAGTAGTGAAAAGTATTTTTCCAAAACACTCTTCATCACTCGCTTTTCTCAGATGTGTTGATTTTCAGTTGAATAAAAATACTCTGCACCTTTGGAACCAACACTTGGTTTGACAATGTTATTCCTCATAGAAGACACCCAGGGACAGTCAAGATGGCTGTCCTCATTCTGTCTTGTCTTAGACTTGCTATTGGCCTGTAGGATCGTAGTGCAGGTATCATGGAGTCATCATCACCGCCGCCACCGCAGCAGAACCTTTGTGTTGGCCCAATAACTCAAAACCCGAGGAAGCACCCTTGGCACAAATGATAGGAAGAACTGGATTTATTTTGGGATGGTTTGGGTTTAAATTTTTTGACACATGGATTGCTATATCGCCAACATTTTCAACCCTAATTCTTTAACGGCTGGTCCAATTTAGTCCAAATGTAGTGCATATGAATCGTCTCCAGGAAGTCTATCTTGTTTATATAATATAACATATAATATAATATATAACTCACATTATACACTTTGGGGAGATGTTAGTTCTTCTTTGGTTACTAAGGACAGTCTAAAATCCTATGTTGTATCTGAATTGGTGACTCTAAATTTCCCACTGGAGAGAATGTGAGTGAATTTGTCTGCCCTGTGATGAACTCATGGCTGGTCCAGGGTGTTACCTGCTTCTCGCCTAATGTCAGAATTAATTATTACATTAATTAATGTAAGCAGCAGCCCAAAGAACCCAGACGATGCCAAGGATCTCTTTCGATTTGATTGAGAAAGTGTGTCAGTAGAAGCAGTACCAGTGAAGTTTGACTCAGGTAAGTAAAAAGAGATTTAGTAAAAATAAAGATGGGATTGAAGGCCTTCAATATCTGCATCTCATACTCGAGATTCAACTAAAACAATTATTTAAAGCAGTATTCACCTAGTTTATTGTCTGGGCATGCAATTCAAATCAATCAATATTCTTCACCGCGGATCCTGGGAACCCATCCCAGCCGGCATTGGGTGAGAGGCTTGTTGCACCCTGGGCACAAATGATAATACTTTGACTTGAGCTGTGATCAGTAAGAGAAGTTCTGACACGCCGCTGAATGTGGAGTTTTAGAAAATGTAAAGGCTTTTACCGAGTAGTTTACAGAATTATACGTAGATATTAACCAAGTTGTGTACGATTACCATGTCAAGCAATGTATATTCTTCCCAAATTCTTTGACTGTTCTTTTTTTTTTTAAACTATATGGAAACAGGAGGAGTTGGACAACACTGATAACTCAAAAAGCCTAACCCTAACTACCATTAAGGGAGATAAGATCAACATCTTATCGCTTAATATACCGGGTTTGCTAATAACTTCTGCTAGCTCCCGTTTAACAATAGTCGTTGTTTTTTTTAATTGTGAAATTTTACATTTCATGGAACACAGACCGCAGAGCTAGCGCAGGTTAGAACTGCTGTTTCACAGCAAAAGGGTTCTGGTTTTGACTCCACACTGGAGCAGTGACGTGCGGTGAGGTTGGTGGAAGGTGAGACACTGACCCTCTGAGAGTCAGATTTACGAATATATGAACCCAATAGTTTTAATTCATAATTTAATACCAGCTTTGATACAGACTACTGGTTCTGTTTCATATCTCATATCAGAACTTTCTCCACACACATGTAAGGTCCATATTTGGCCAAAGAAGAACATTACATTTGTACCGACTCAGTGTAAGAGTGCGTTTGCTCTGCACCTTTGCCATCGCAATTCTATAATTCATACAGAGACAAAATTCAGCCGATATAAAAAAAAAAAAAGGATTATAGAAAATTAGAATAAATGTTAAATGCGGTATTTTCTCAGCACGGCTCAGCACGCCCCCTTCAGTGAGGCAGAGGTACTGCTGCCTCAAGTGACGGTGACGGTTTTATGTTGGATCAGCAAAACAATAAATGTTCTACACAAACGTGAAATACTAAACCTGTTCTATGAAAGTGAGGACGTATAATAAAAGTGTTTACAAACATTACATTGATGAAAAATGGGGAGAAAGCAAAAAAGGCTCAGCCCCGGTTTGTGAAGGACTCAATCTGGGACGAGGCTCGGCTCATGGCTGCCTCACCTCCCTGTTTGAACCTGTAATGAGCAAATTCCGCCATTATGATTATAAAATAAGAATTAAATGATTGGAATCATTCAGAAATTAAATGTATAGCACATATCAGTAGACAAATATGAATATTGATTTTATTTTAGTTTTTTTTTAGTTTTTACTTGTCATGATGACAGGTGAGGCAGACCACTTGTCCCTGACCTTGAGACCCGAGGGGAACCAAGGCCCTTCTTTGTGGACTGAAGTATGTGCATTTTTTTCTCGTTTGTGAATGAGTATCTGATGGATGTTCTGGATTTCTGCCAAAAAATATGATGAGCTGAAAACCTAGGTAACACATCCTTCGCCCAGTGTAAGCTGGAATAGAACCGCATGAAAACGCCCCGCTGACACAATATTATCACAACAGTTAGAATAGAAAGGTTTCAATGTTGGGTTTTTGTTTGTGTGCAGCCTGGATTTCTGAATTTGAAAAGACAAGAAATCAATTCAGACTGAGAGTTTGTGTCAAACCTTTGGTGTTCTGGCAATATTGTGCAACAAACAAAACAAACCTTTTTCTGCCACGTACAATTCACACATCGACACCCACCTCTTAATAACACCTCTTCCACACTTTCAGACAATTACCCCAAACTGAACCAGTCATCTTAAATCCGTCAACACTTCAGTTAAATTGACATCAGAAGCTGGAAGTTGGCTCTTAGGTCTTATCAATATGCCAAAATCAAAAGAATTTCGAGAAGATGATTGAAATTCACCAGTCTGAGGGGAGTTCTGAAGCTGTTTCTAAGGTTCTGGGACTCCACAGATCCACAGTTACAGTTTTCTACAAGCGGAGAAGGCTTGGAACAATAGTATCTTTCTCAGAAGGGGCCATCCTTTTCAAAATTCCTACCGGAGCACGTTGAAATCTCATTCAGGACGTTACCAAACATCCGAGGAGCCGCAGAGCTCTCTCACCTCAAGAGCTCATGCACTGTAAAAAACGAAAAGAGTTAACTGGTAACACACAACTCTATTAAGTATAATCAATCATCGTTTAGAATTTTAGTGGAAAATACTTAATTTAATTGACTTACCGGTTGAAGTCATTTTTAGGGAGTTACCTAATTTATTCTGAGGGAAAATTCAAGATGTAAAATAACCAACCATTCCCTTTTTAGAGTATGTAATATTCATTGTAAAATGCCGCATTAATAAAATAATGTCAGATTTCGCACCAATAATAAATAAATATTTATTTACCGTTTTATTTTTACGTAAAACTGAAAAAAATATGTTTTGAAAGCGATTTGCAAAGTGGACATTTAACTTTTTTCTACATTAGGGACTAATCTTGCTTTGTGAAAAGAAAATTGTTGATGAACTTCAATAAATTGCTTCAACTAGTAAATTAGATTAAGTATTTTTTAGTCGAACTTATTCGTTTAGGTTGTAAATACTTAATTTGATTGAGTGTTACCAGTTGAGGTATTTTGTTTTAGTTCATCAAAAATTCTCTCTTTACAGTGTAGTTCCACTCTTCCAAAACACTGAGCAATGTCAGCTGGGATAGGCTCCAGCCCCCGCAACCCTTATAAGCAGTTAGAGAGAATTAGTTAATTCATTTTGCCTTTGAACTCACCTTGATGACCCTCAGAGAAGATCAGTTCATGCTCACAAATCCTCCAAATGTTCTGCTTTGAAGCAGCAAAAGAAGTTGGCCAAGAATTCTGACTTTTAGAGACTGAATAATAATATAATAAATAATATTCTAATATGTATAATAATAATATCCAAATAATATTATCATGGAAAACTTTTCTTTAATTTTTAATATTAAACACAAACACCTGGAACGATGGGACACTTTTTGCATCTTAACCACAAATAACTGCATCAAAACAATAAACAGTGGCTTTTTGAGAGGGTGGCAAACTGAGTGAGGAAACTGGAGAAGGAGTTCATTAGGAAGACCGAGATGAACAAAACCCACTCCAAAGTGGAACAGAAACTAACATCGGGAGATGTAAAGGAGATCTGGCGGCGGTTTAACACCATGATGGGGAGATCCCCCAAACAGGAACCCTACTCCTTTACGGAGCAGCTCAACAGCTATTTCATCAGGTTCGACAGTTGCAGCACCAACCCCCGTGCGTCAGCCGCCTTAACCGCGTCTCGCCATAGATGGGAAGTTGATGACCTCCATGAGCATGAGCAGAGTCAAACCACACAAAGCCTCTGGCCCTGACAAAGCCTCTTCTCAACAGAGGTGCTTCGGGACTGCTCCACTCAGCAAGAAGAAAAATGGTACAAGTATACATTTTTTTTACCTGAAATGCTCTCACCCACTCCACCCATCCTTTCAGATGCAGCTGAAAAGTCCCGCCGGCCCGGAAAAACATACACTATAATCGTTCATTCCCACAGCCGTCAACACCCTGAACAATATAATATAGGCAACGTACTCCAACTGAGTCACACTGCAGTTGTCTGTTATTTTTTTTATATGTTAATGTTTCTTTGTTGACCGACATGTGTTTTTATCTATTTCTTGTTGAGACAGGCATGAAATCACAGTTAACTGTGAGGTACAGGTAACTGAAACTGTACAGAAGGTTTTCATCTTATCCTCAATGAACCTGGACTATGGTCAAAGAGGTTTTAGGAGGGTTTATTAATTCCTTCTTAATTTTTTTTTACTTTCTTTAAATACCCATTTGCTATCTGTTCCAGAGACTCAAGCGTCACACGGGGGGGAAAAAATAAGAAAAAACAACAGTCATACTAATGTCAGCGAGAGTGAGTGCTACTGTCTCCTACAGGCTCGACTGTAAACAGGATTAACACAGACAGTTTCACAATCCTCACAGGAATGCCACGACCTTTCCCAAATTTACTGCCGAGCGTCTGCGTTTATTGGTGTGTGTTCAAGTTCACGACATTATTAACTAAATATTTGACATGCTCCTTGCAGCATTAGCATAAATATACAAAGCACGATGTGCTGACTTCAAGCATGGCTTTTGGCCTGGTGTCAACACTGTGTTATGATGGTTTGGTTCCCCATAAAAATGGAAGAAAGGAAAAAAAAAAAAAAAAACTGAAGAAAAATGTTAGACACATCTGAAAGAGAGAGTTCTGAAGCTTGTGGATAAAAATTCAGTAGATAAAGCTGCAGGGTGCTTTGACCTTCACCTAGGAATCATCAAGTCGTACTATTGGAGAGGATAGTCACCTGCTGTTAGCAAGTGAGCAGAGTACTGCTAGCTGAAGGTCGGAGGAACAAACTTATAAAGTTTTCAAAGTGGATTTTCCACCGCTTATTGAAAGACAAAGAGAGCATCAAGAAACACTATAAAATATAGAAACATGGCTTGTGGCTTCGCAAGTGTCAGCTTCTGAGATTTCCATCTCTCACTTTGACGTTGCATCATCGTGGCCCCGAATGAATCAGATCCGCTCGAGATGTGGCAAAGCTGTCCTTTCTAAAAGGATTTCGGAGAAGGACATTGTGCCAGACTTCGAATGGGTTTGATTTGCTTTGCAGCTTTAGACAAACAGGACAAGGACATGGTTAGAGAGGAAATTTGAATATTCTCTGAAAGCCGTTTTTAATAACACGACAGGTATCGATTGATGAAAAACTCAAACATTGTTAAGTCACCAGAATCTGTTTTTCTGCAGATTTATAAGATTTTGTTACATTTGTTAATGCATTACTTATTAAGACTTATTAAGAATAGCCCAGATGATAATGTATACAAGACAGGAGGCTGAAAATTCATAAGTCTTTGTCTGTTTTTGGGTCTAACTAGTGCAAAAGATGGAGATAGTGAATAATAATAATATAAATAATTTTATAGAATAGGTGAACTATGAACTTTAAGACTCATTGCATGTGGCTGGAATGATAATTTGACAATAAATCTTTGGGAATGACTTGATCTCCTCATCTGGCGGTTAACATTAGATGCATCTGCTGAATTTAATCACATTTTGCAGAATGAATGTGGACGACTGCCTGTTGTCTACCGATGACATATGATTTGCAGCTTTGCCATTAAAGCCTAACTAAGAAATTAAGTGTATCCCGCAATTAAGATCTAATTATGATTTTCACTTAAAACGGTTTCAGGGAATGGTTGCGCTGTATCATGGTTAAACAGGAATCCAAACGAGGCTTTTATGCTATATTAAAGGTTTACTTCTGATCTTCATAACTCTGTTTTTGGATTGGGCTGATAGAGGCCTGGTTTCATATAAATATCTATCACATTTTATACTTGAAGTTATGATGGTGTTAGAAAACAAGAGGTTACTGGCTTTTGATTGACATTTTGCCACAGTGGCCATTGCAAAATATTCAGTTAACCCTATACTGTAAAACCTTTTGTTATATTATTTCAAACATTTACCTGCTGAATCTTCTGACAATTTTACACTTTGAATAAATTAAAGCTGTGATATTTTTGATTTATCTCTTGCGTAAGGTCTCATGAAAAAAAACAAGTCTGTTCAGTTCCTCCGGATTTTTTATTTTCTGGATATTAAGCCATTTCAAGACATCTGTTGTCATGATCGGCAGTATACCTCCCCCTCCTTTGTCTTCTGTGCCACAGATTCCACTCCTGCTTTGTCCTGAAGATCCATCTATTCACCATGAGTTTGGTCAGCTGTGATGGTATCACCTGGCGGTCCTTAACTCTGCCCAATCAACTAGGTTTTTTTGGTTTTGGATTCAGCTGTACATGTTTTTGCAATAAATCTTATACCTCACCTCTCTTCAGGCCCATACTGTCATGGTTCTGTTGTTTTGTTTTATTTTGTAATGATTATTGCTAGTTTAGGGTTGTTTCCTGTTCTGTTTTGAAGGTTTAGTTCTATGTTAATTTACTTGTACCTTCCTTTTCGTTTTTTGAGTCTTTTCCTCCTGACTTCCTTTTAGTTTCTGTGCTCCACTTTCTCTTCTTCGGTCTCTGTGAATGTGTGTGCATGAGTCCTGCCTCCTAGTTTGTCCTCCCTGTTTGTCAAAGCTCTCACCTGTTCCCTATCATCTCCATTACACAATGTATTTCAGTCTTCCTTGCTTTCTTTGTCAGATTGTTTGTGTTTTTTTTGCCCATGTTTCTTGCTGTGTTCATGCCGACACAATCTTCCTGTGTAATCTACCAGGCTATGTATCTCCCTAACGTCTTGTTCCCTTGTGTTCATGAATCCTGTCTTTGTAAGCTGTCCCTCACTGTCACACAGCTGTTTTTTCTGTACCCCAGTGACATTCCCCTCCAGTTCACCACCGACTAACTTATTCCCATTACTCCTATACCCAGTCTTCCCATGACCCCTCCAGTTACATATCTTCCAAGTCTCCCTGTTTTCTCTCTCTCCAGCCATGGACAGAGAAGTCCGAGCCCTGACTCTCTGCTCCCAAGTACTACAGCCCCTGAACCCGACTCTGTCCTCCCCAGTACTCCAGACTCTGATTCTGATTTTGTAGTCCATGCCTGCATATGATTGAACTCAGGTAAATCTATCTATTATACACTACTCAAAAAAATAAAGGGACCACATAATAATAAGAGTGTAACTCCAAGTCAATCACAGCTCCGGGATATCAACCTATTCAGTCAGAAAGCAATGATGATTTTGAATCAGTTTCCCCTGATCTTGTGCAAATAGGACAGACAGCAGGTGGTAAGGAGAGGCAATGAGCGACACAACCCCTATTAAGGAATGATTTTGTAGGTGGCGGCCACAGACAATTTCCCTCTCCTCATCCTTGGCTGATTCTTGGCTAGTTTTGTAATTTCCCAGTGCCTTCGCCACTAGTGGTAGCATGGGGTCGTATCTGCAGCCCACGTAAGTTGCTCAGGTGGTGCAGCTCCTCCGGGATGGCACACTCACCCAGGCCAGAAAATGCTGTGTCTACCAGCACAGTGTCAAGAGCATGGAGGAGATATCAGGAGTCAGGCCAGTACACAAGGATAGGTGGAGGGCGCAGTAGGAGGACAACAACCGAGCAGCAGGACCGCTATCTGCTCCTTTGTGCAAGGAGAAACAGGAGGAGCACTGCCAGAGCCCTACAAAATGACCTCCAGCAGGCCACTCGTGTGCATTTTTCTGCCCAAACTATCAGAAACAGACTCCATGAGGGTGAAATGAGGGCCCGACTTCCACAACTATGCAACCCGATTGGCATTTGCCAGGGAACACGAGAATTGGCAGATTCACCATTGGAGTCCTGTTCTCTTCACAGATGAGAGACCTGAAAGAGTCTTGAGACGCTGTGAAGAACCGTCAAGCATGACCGGTTTTGCGGTGGTTCAGTAATGACCTGGCAAGGCATATCCTTGGAGGGCAGCACAGACATCCACGTGCTGAGCAAGGGTACACCGACTACTGTTAGGTACCAGGATGAGTTCCTCAGAACAACAGTCAGACTGTATGGTGCAGTGGGCCCTGGGTTCCCACTGGTGCATGACAAAGCCTGGCCTTATGCATCTGGAATGTGTTAGCGGTTTCCTATTGACTGGCCCACCCGTTCCCCAGACCTGAATCCAATCGATCACCTCTGGATATATTGTTTCATCCACCACTGCAAGTCACACCACAGACTGTCCAGGACTGATCCTGATCCAGACTGGATCAAGATCAGTCCTGATCTACGTCTGGGGCTAATCCCCCTGGAGACCATCCGTTGTCTCATCAGGAGCAGGTCCAAACATTGTAGGGAATGCGTACAGGCACGTGGAGGACAGAAACACTACTGAGCCACATTTTGAGTTGAAATTCACAAATGTTGGATCAGCCTGGGATCAAATTTTTCCACTTTGATTCTGAGTATGATACCGAATCCAGTCCTCAATTGGTTCATGATTTTGATTTCCATTGATTGTTCTTACGTTATTTTGTTCTCTACAATTTACACTATGTAATCAATAAATCATTTCAACTGGAATATGTCATCATTTTAATTTTGCAGTGTTTCTGGTTCAGGATATTAATGCAATACGTTGAATTGCGCCGAAAAAGTACCAAATATTGACATTTTCAACATTATTTCAACTTAATCGTACCAAGGTTTGAGAAATGATGGGTCAAAAAACTTCCAGAGCTTCCCCTGGTGTCTGAAATTTGCGTCATACCTTTTCCCAAAGTCACTCCAGTTCTCCCTTGGTCTAGGCATTAAATTTAGGCAGCTGGGCGTGTCCTTGAGCGGCATTACAAAGCTTCGGGTCCCACTGTCCACAAGCTAGCCTTTCGGGAACACTACAAGGTCTACTCAAGGTCCCTTAGAGAGGCACGGTCACTGTTCTACTCGAACATTATCAAAACCAGTCCTAGAAATTCTAAGCAGTTCTTTTCCACTATTAATCACCTTCTTAAACCACAAAGTCCCCCACTTACAGAAATTACAGAAGAGCACTGTAATAATTTCTTGGCTTTCTTCAAATCGAAAATTGAGTCAATCCGTTCTGTCATTTCTGTTTCCTCCACTCTAAAAAATCCAGTCTTCTTACTCACAGTTATAGATCACCCAACCTCTAAAGTTCTTCCCAGAAATTTCACAGCAACAGGTTGAGTTTATCATCAGGTCTCCACCTGTGCCCTTGACCCCTTTCCCACAGCCCTAGTGAAAACTAACATCTCTTCCATCAGTCCCCTGATCACCGCTGTAATAAACCAATCCCTCCAGGCTGGCTTTGTTCCATCTGCCCTAAAAGCCGCCATAATCAGACCACTCCTCAAAAAACCTACTCTCGATCCAGAAGTTTTTGCTAATTACAGGCTCATTTCCAAACTCCCATTCCTCTCCAAAGTACTGGAAAAAGTAGTTGCTGCCCACCTCCAGGACCATCTCAAATACAAAAACCTCTTTGAAACCTTTCAGTCTGGTTTCCGCTCCGCCCACAGCACAGAAACAGCTCTGCTTAGAGTCACAAATGACCTACGGATGGCAGCAGATGCTGGTTCCCCTTCCCTCTTGATTCTCCTTGATGTGTCTGCTGCCTTCGACACTATTGACCGTTGAATACTCCTACACCGCCTACATCACACCATTGGACTCACTGTCACCGCCCTAAACTGGTTTCAATCCTATTTCACCGACAGAACAAAATACATTTCCCTTGGAAGGTCAAGGTCCCGGACACACACTGTCACTTTTGAGGTCCCCCAGGGATCAGTCCTTGGCCCAATTCTCTTTATGCTGTACATGTTCCCCCTTGGCCATGTCATCAGTCGATATGGACTATCATTCCATTGTTACGCTGATGACACGCAAATCTACATAAAAACTGACACTTGTTCCTCCTCAGCTTCTACATCCTCACTTTTGAATCCCACATCAAACATATCTACAAGATCTCCTTTCACCATCTCAGAAATATTTCCAAACTCCGTTCTTCACTCACCTTGAGTGGTGCTGAAAAGCTGGTCCATGCGTTTGTCTCTTCGAGACTATATTACTGTAACGCACTTCCCATCGGGATCCCTGATAAAAGTCTTCAAAGACTTCAGTATGTTAAAAACAGTGCTGCAAGGATCCCGATGAGTCAGTCCCGTTCTTCATTCCCTTCATTGTCTTCCCATCTCCACCAGGGTTGATTATAAGATCTCTCTCCTCTCTCACCAGTGCATCCATGGCAACGCACCCCGCTACCTAAAAGAACTACTCACCCGACTCAACATGATCCCTCCGTTCTACCCACTCATACCGCCTCCTCCTTCCCCGGACTAAGCTCAGCACTATGGGTGATCGGGCCTTCTGTTCTGTTGCCCCTCGTCTGTGGAATGCCCTCCCTGACCATCTCAGGGCTCCACAGATGACTGACACATTTAAAAAAGGACTTAAAACTTTCCTTTTTATCAGAAACTATAACTTTTATTTAAAATTGCTGCTTTTTAGACATGTTTTTATATAGTTATTATTATATTTTTTATTGATGCTTATTTTTTATCTGCTTTTACCTTGTAGCACTTTGAGATTTCATCCAAATGTAAAGTGCGTTATAAATTAAATGTATTATTATTATTATTGTTATTAGGACAATTTTTATTTAGATAGATAGATAGATAGATAGATAGATAGATAGATAGATAGATAGACAGACAGACAGACAGACAGACAGACAGACAGACAGATAGATAGATAGATAGATAGATAGATAGATAGATAGATAGATAGATGAAAGCAAAATGTTGATCAGGTTAGGGTCAGTCTGAAGACGGATTAATAGTAAAACTGAGATAATTCAAAAGTGCTATGAAGATAAAACTGACAATGAGCCTGGAGCCTATCCTAGCTTATGCAGATGCGGGGAGAACTTGAAACTCGATACTGAATAAAAAAAATAAAAAAAAACAGGTTTGGAGTTCAAGGTCAGAATAAAGGTGATGCTGTCAGACTGCAAAAATCCTCTCTGACGGATAGTGCCTCCTGCTGGGTTACACTGGTTATCTTAGTGGTCCACCTAGGTGTGAACTGAGACACAAGACACGACTGGGTGCCTAACATGGAATAATCTTAATAATGCTAAATACAGTTGGGAGTACAGAATCATTTTTGTCCCTTGTCTATATTAGGTGTATTGGTAAATTGGTAACAATGGTTCCATTAAACAAATGAAATAACAAAAGTTGTTTTTCTTTCCAATAGAAAATACTACATTTAATGACAAATGTTGTCTCAAAGTCATTGAAAACAGAGAACACTGTCCCTCACAAGTACAATTCTTTCCAAATCAGCCACCTTCATAGACTTCAGCCGTATAGTTTCCGTGTTAAAGCCTAAATTTACATATTGGCGACATGCCCTACATTCAAAATCAAAGAGCTTGGATTCTATTACTGAGCTAGAAGCACACGAAAAAGCAGCTTCAGCTAAATCCAATTTTCAAAATCTAGATAAGAGTGATAATTGGTGGCTGCTTTGCCTCTTCAGTCACTGGAAACCCAAAATCATCTTCCTGTATCAGTACGTATAATGTTATGGTCGACCGGTGTATTGATTGCCATACTGAAATACTGTACAGTAGAATTGCTGAAACACTGTCTCAGTGACGGACAGTGATGAAGAGTGCAATACAATTTTTGTTTTTCCTTTTTCTAACCAAAAAGTGTGATTTTTGTAAAAAATAATTAAAAATACTGAGCAACTCCAATAAGACCTTCAGTCTTTGTACCATGCTAGACTCCTTTTAATAATTCTCATCCTTGCAATAGGGCCCATGAAAATAAGACTGTAAACCTTACATCACATTTCACAAAGATATGAAAGAGATGAAGGTCATAAATGGAAATCATGTTTGGAAAAACATGAAAAAAATCTAGGTCTATGTCACAAAGATCAAACATCAAAGGAAATAAATTGTCGTAATCTCCCTTTTACCTATATAACTGTGTTTTTATTAACTAGAGGAACATCAAAGGCATATAGGTTGTGTTTTACAAACATATCAAGGCATTGATGTCATGTCTACAAGGTCATCCTTTCCAGAGATATCAAGGTCACGTTTGGAAAGACATCATAGATCTATGTCACAAATATCTAAGATCAAAGATGACATACATTGTGTCATAATCGACCTGCACCCTATAAACTGGTATTAACTATAGAAGGACAACAAAGACATCAAGTCATCAGTATCTGAAGAACCAGAGTGACAAATCAAAATGTCTTAATACCAGAAGAGTTTATAAAATCAGCCAACACACAGCCTGTACAGTACGGGTGAGTAAGGGTCACGCTTTAGCCTGCAGGAACAGTAAGACCTGTGATGAATAGTTTGTCCAGAGTGTTCCTCGCCTCTCACCCCGAGTCTACCCGGATGAACTTCAGCCCCCCCTAGGACCCCACTCAGGTTAAGTAGTCACAGAACATCAATTTATTTATATATATCATCAATTCAAAACAAATGTCACGTAAAGGAGCTTTCCAAAAATAGCAGGTCTAGACGGTTCACTCTTCATCCTTTATTCTACAGAGGCCAAAAAAGATTTCACGATGAGCAAGAACAAGGAGACATTGGCGAAAAAAAACTTCCTTTACGGGCATAAACCTCAAGCAGAGTCCGACCCATGTTGGGTAGCCTGTGGCCATGACCGGTTGTGATGAAAGAGAGAGAGAGAGAGAGTGAGAGGGTGACAGAGTGAGAGATTGAGAGGGGAGGTGGGGAAGGGACATCAACATGAGGGGCACCCCAAACACCCCTCTCCCCAGCAACACTTAACCCATCCGTCTCATCCTGGAGGATCCCAGGACAATAACAACAATAATAATACTAATAATAATGATGATTATGATGATGATGTCATCAGTGGGCATCAACCAGGTCCACAGCAGCAGGTCCAGGCATGATCCATGTGACCCTGCAAGATGAAGAAACACAAAGACTCTAGTGAAGAAGTCAAGTTAGTAACATGCATTAATGGGGGAGAAGAAGACATAGGAAAATAAGGAAGCTCAGTGCATCATGGGAAATCCCCTGGCAGCTTAAACCTATAGCAGCATATCTAAAAGCGAGTTCAGGACAGCCTTAAAGTCTTTGGGTACTCAGACCGTCTTTTAAATACTTGTGATTTTACCTTTATTAACCACATTAAATCATTTAAAATGCCATTATTTGGTGTACTTTTTCATTACATCCCCTCTTCGACATTATAATTATTACTTCACTTTAACATTCTATATTATCATTATAAACCCCCCCAAATACAAACAAAATGGGTTTTTTTTATTTGTTTTTTTTGTTTTTTTATATAACAATGTTTTATGAAACAATTTGAAGGAGGAAACAAAGTATAGAGTATAAATGTGTATATAAGAAAGTCAAATTGTGTTTCAATTATATTTTAAATAAATATTTACTAAAAAGAAAAAATGTAGCCATAGGCTTTTTTTTTCCTGGCGTATCTTAATTCCAAACCTTTGAACCCTACAATTGTACAACATAGCAACATTGCAGGCTTTAGGTTCAGTTTCAGTGGTTCCCAGAGAGTGCAAACATATTAATTCTCAATTTAGGAAATATAACACAATATAACTACATACTAATGATTTATAGCCATTGACAATAATAGAAGAATGCTGCAGGATGCTGCTGATGCTGTATGTCAGTTCCTGACCTCCAGAGCTCCAATCGTGGTCAGTCTGTACCAACAGGACTGTAGAGATTTAAATCTTCTCAGCTGCTTCTCCTCCCTGTGAATGCACACGGAAATCACATATGTAGAAACTTTCAAAATAATACAACCTGTACAATAGCTGCTCATACAACTATGTTACGGAATAAGGATACATATAAAGACTTCATAAAACTTTACAAAGGGATAAATAGCACGAGTTTAAAAGTGTCCTGTTTGATTGTACACATAAATAACTGTAAAAAGTTTACATCCTGTCGAGTATGTTAAGATATAGCTCATCCATAATGAAAACCCTTTTTTACACTTAACCGGCTTATCTCACCTATCATTATCAGTCCCACTGATCATCCACTTCATCAATCTCTGGCTGGGTGACGCACAGAATCGTGAATTGTCCTCTATTCAGATATAATATACCGGAATTAATGATTTCAGATGTTGTTCTAGCTTCAGTCTTGTCTTCATCCGTTGTCTTTTCAGCCTCTAAATCTAATTAAAAGTCCAACAAACTTTCTCAGTATCTCTCAAATACTCTGGAGGTGTTCGTCAGCACACTGATGATGCAAAAACCCTTGAGATAAAGAACCCCACAACAAAATATAACATTTGAAAATGCTAAAAGGGGCTTTTCTTATCGTACTGTCAGGCAAATAGAAAAGGCAGCTTCTGGAGAGATTTTGTCAGTGTTGGGTGAGGAAGAGCTGACACTATGAAGCAGTGCGGTCATGAAATCTTGACTATTTATTTATTATTTATTTACATTATATCCCTAGTTTTAAATGGGATTTTTTTTCCTTTTGTCAATGCTAGCTGAATATTTCTGAGAGAATGAAAGATGTTGAAAATCTGAATAGGTACCTGGACGTCCTATTTCAGTTGAATATTTATATCAAATGAAGTTTATATGTTGCACAATGTGGAAGTAATTAAATCAACAATAAGACTACATAATTATAATATATGCTATAGTAGGATTTGCTCTTCTTTCATATTCGGTCGGTGGCGACACAAACTTTCATGTGTCGTGTAAAGAGTGTGCCGGTTGCTTTAATCAGTCATTTCTTCTGGCGGCAGTGACTAAAACTTTCTGTCTCTGTCCATCAGTTCTCAGACATGTTACCCAGAAGCCCTCGCCTGCTCTCAATGGGCTACTACGGAGTGGATGGCAGACCTCAGATTTCATACAAGGAGAGAATAAATAGGTAAGCTGATGAGAATGTGTGGACGTCTGTGCTTCATATGCACCAATCAGACATGACTTCAAACAAGAAAAAGACCTGCGGATCAGAGTGTCTCCAAAATCGGCAGTCTTGTTGGCTGTTCCCGGTTGGCTGTGGGTAACCCACCAATGTCGTGTAAGGAAGATCCGCTTGAACTGGCAGCAGGGTCAGGCACACCAAAGATTTGGGATTTGTCCCATCCAACAGAGGAGCAACTGTGTCACAAATTGGTGTGAAAGGTATCAGACCAGCTGTGTCAGGTGGTTTAAATTGTTATGGCTGATTGGTGTAGTAGTGGAAAGTAGCTGAGTACATCTATTCCGAGATTTTTCACAAAATTTTTGTGTTTGCTTAAAGCATTTTCATCTTCCAGCACTCGATACTTGTACTCAATTACATTTCAGAGGGAAGTTTGAAAATGATGAGTCTACAGATATATTTTTTTTAAATATGAACCAATTAAGAAGTCATAATCTCCACAAATACTTCTCTACACAATGCAATGATACAGTTAAAGATAAAGATGTCCCTGATAGGGCCAACTCTGGCACATAAGTACATGTTGTACTGAAATGTATTTTCCTTTTTTCACTATTAACTTTTTTCACACTGCAATTCATTCTCATTTAATTTGACCTTCAAGGGTTTTTAGGAAGAGGAAGAAGCAACGTCAACAGCCCGAAGGTGACAACCGCCTAGATGAAGCCGGCAGACTTTTAGAAGCCGGCAACGTGCTGGACAACGAAGGACAGAGTGATATTATCAGATGTATGGAATTAAACTTATATGATATCCCACCAGTTGAGATGACAGGTTAACAATGTATTTATTTTCACTGTTTTCAACTCTAACCTGTGTCTCACCAGTAACCGTGAAGTTTGGACCGTTCACTTTCATTGCCCTCATCATGGTGTTTATCGGTAATTCATTACCTTGAATACATCATCTTCTTTTTTTTAAATGATCCACATGTAGCAGCGCCTTGAATTTATGTGCAGATGACAACTTTAATTGGATTTACATCTCCTTACTGCAACAGGAATGGTAATGATGCACATGCAGCTACTAAGGCAGTTGAACTTCGCCGAGGCAGAGAAGAAAATGATGCTGTTGCAGCTAATGGAGCAACTGACCCTCATAGAATCAAACAAAAACATGATGCTAACGAATCTAAGAGAGCAGCAGAAGGAACTGCTCCATTTGACAAAGAAGCATTGTCCTGTGGCCGACACTATGCCAAATTTTGCTTCGGAAAAGCTAGGTATGTCATAATCAGCAGTCAGAATTGTAGATCTGAAAAGCTTCTCGTGTTTGGAGATCTCTAACCATCACAATGTGTGGTTGATGTGTGTTTGTGTGCAGGTGCCTCCGTCATTGCTCATCTGAGCTCCAAACCTTACAGCTACCCTTCACGTTTTCTAACATGGTTTTGGACGGTACCTTTACTCGGTCAACACAGAAATCCTATTATCCAGGTTTGAACTCCCCACCCACAGCTGTCCATATAAAACCTTCTCCCGTTCTTTCTCGCTCACCAGTGTTTTTGCTCTCTCCTTCTCAGGAGCATCCCTTACCGCTGACTCCTGGTCGCTGCTGGGATTTTGCGGGATCACAGGGACATGTATTCATCTCCCTGAAGCACTCTGTGAAGATCACTAATGTCACAATGGGGCACATTACAAGCATGCAGTCTCCTAATGGCTTTATCTACAGCGCCCCGAGGAAGTTTTCCGTCTATGTACGTTCAAAATTTCCCATGATTCCACTGGAGCTGGCTGTGATGTCACTTACTTGTCACCTTTGACAGAAAAATGCAAGAGTTGTTAGAGTCCTCTCTTTCTCACTCTTTCAGGGATTAACGCAACAGGACGTTGAGCCGACTAACCTTGGAACTTTTGAATATAATCCAAATGGGGAGTCATTACAGACCTTCAAAATCCCTGTGAGTATTTAGCCTTCTGTCATTGTTCAAACCGGGTAACCAGCAGCACAGGTGCATGATTGATCTGACAAAAATTGACCCATATGTTGAATCCCACAAAAGAACTAGATTTAAGCTGTTGTCCCCGACGGCAAGGGTTATATCCCCGGAAAGTCCCCAATCCCCTTAGTTGTACAAGCTACCCCCCTGATGGAAACTCTCTACTTAAAAAGTTATTTCCACAGTATTTTTAGTTAAAAGGAAGCTCCCCGAGGATAGTAAAATGAGAACTATTAGATTAAAAGATGGGTAAAATATAATGCAAACGAGAGATAGATTGCCTCAAGGCAGTTCATATGCAGCAAATTTGGACTAAATCGCCCCAACGGTTAGGAAGTTGTGTTCTATCATTTTTTTTGCAAAATGCTCTCTCTATTAAGTCAATTATGAACTATTTAAGTAAATTATATTTATACAATTATTAAAGTAAAACACAATGTACACAAGATAGATCTGCTCAAAGGGATTCCAATGCACCAAATTGGACTCAATCAGACCAACGGTTGGGATCTTATCTTATCTTATCTTATCTTATATTATGGCAGAATATTTTTGTACATAAAGCTCCCTCTAGTTTTATATATATATATAAAACTGACCTTTCCTAAAATCAATCGAGTTCTTCCTCGCACTACGGTCTATTGGGATATAAAATCTGGGAATTATCCATGAAACAGTTTTTGAGTTGTCGCACCAACACGAAGGACCTGCGATCTGATTCCATAACATCCCTGACTTGGCAGAGATATAAATACTTATTGACAAAAGCTCAGATGTTTGGGACCTTTATGTATATATTTTGCAGTTTCTACATCTGGTGTCTTTGTGGGTGGGTCTGACTTCAACGAAGACATTTCTTTTCAGAGCTGAAGGAGGGAGCAACTACAACAACAGATTGGGCTTCAACAAACAGGACATAGAAAAAGACATATCTATTCAGCACACATCAGCAGTGTTTGTGTGATTACTCTTACTACCAGAAGGTGCTGACAGACGTTATGTCATGTAATGCATATATATCTGTAAGCATATTTAATACACTGTTGACCCAAAAGACGTCACATATTTACCCACCATTATCCCCCTCGCACTTTTCCTTTTTGCCTCAATTTAAGTTCTGTATCTCGTTGCCTATCGTTCTTTACTGTGCTTTACTGTAAAGCGACTATGAGTACTTTGAAAAGTGCTCTGTAAACCAAAATGATTATTATTGTGATGATTGTTTTTGTGTGACAACCGCAAAGTCTCAAATCTCATCCGTTCTGCCTCTCATCAGAGTGATGCACAAGAACTCTTCACATTTGTCAAGCTGCAGATTGAGAACAACTGGGGTAATTCCGAATACACCTGCCTGTACCAATTCAGGGTACATGGAGAAATGCCATGACCATCTGTGACTTACAAACAGAAGAATAAACAGGGAAATTCAGTATGTGTCTCTAACAGGTTGGCCGCTGCTACTCAGTGAAGCTGTAAGAGTTCGCCCAGAGCCCACGGTTGCTTCATTTCTACCAAAGCAACATGGAGGTCAAGGGCCTGGTATGGTGATTGGTTTCCCATAGACCTCCTTGATGGTTATTTTTGACCAGCGTTGCCTCAGCATGGCCAGGTCAATATTGGACTGCAGGGACCATCCGCCGCATGCCGAGGTTGTAACTCCTCTTCAGGCCAGAGATTCAGACTTCCGCAATTTAAGTGAAGTAAGGGTGAAAACCCTTATTTCTTGTGCAATAATGTTTAATTTGCATGCAAATGATCAGGCTCCAATTCACACCTCTAATTACAGTATTTTAGAAATTGCTTTTTGTTTTGAAACAACAAGCAATCTCTAAATTTTTTTTGAGTGATGTATGTTCAGGAAACACTGTATTTTATTTTTGACTTGATTAAAGGTGGTGTGTCCTTTCCTGTAATTGTGATGATCTGTGTTTTATCCGGGGCTCCTGATTGAAGACGAGTTTCTGATCTGATAGGATTCATTGCAGCACTAAAACGACCTGAGTTGGACAGGATTGAACTGAAAGCGAACCATGATCTCACTCCATTCTGGTCGACTCCCCTTGCAAATCTATTAAGTCCAACTGAGTACAAACCCAAAATGAAAACCCTAGAGACAGGTGGTTTAGATAAAAGGGTGGTGTCTGCGTGCCGCTGACACGGTCTAGTGAGCAGGCTTGCATCTGTATGTATGATGCGAAGACGGAACTTAGGACAGGGAATGTCAAAGAACAAAACAAACTTACTCACAAACACTAGGAAACTCTTTAAAAATACAAACTGGCAACGAAGGGAAGGGAAGACACACTAAATACAAATATAATAGGAGGCGGCGTTAACATACAGCACAATCCGGTTCGTCTTGCCTTTTTGCTGTTGAGACTTGAAACGCTTGTGTTTTTATTTTAATGTCTCATCCAAATTCCTGTTTTAAAAGATCATTTTTACTCGTTATCTGTCAAGAGACTGAAAAGTGCTCCATAAATAAATAAAATGTATTATTATTAGGACGTCACTATAGCAGGAGGACACAGGAAGGGGGATGGATAAAATCATGACACTGGAGTGTCATTTTGTCAACTTGAAGACTCAGACTTCTACAGATATTGCAGCAGCTCCTCTTTCATTGTCTGGTAGAGCGGTTGTCCACTTATATGAAGGCCGGTGGTTCGGTCACAAGCCACTGCGGTCCACATGTCAAAGTGTTCTTGAGCAAGATACTGAACCCCAAGTTGCTCCCAATAGCTGTTCCATTGGTGTATGAATGCTTGTGTGAATGGGTGAATGCTTACTCATGTTGTAAAAGCACTGAGTGGTCGAGAAGAATAGGAAAGCACTATATAAGTACAGTCCATTTACCATTTACCATTTAATTCCTGAGCACAAGACATATTTCTTGGGATTATGCTCGGGCCATATGTTTCGCTTAGTCACCACTGACACCTTACCTGCAGCATAGAAAACACAAATGTGAATCAGCTATTATATCCATCTGGAGCCATACAGTGACCCGCCTTGACACTTTATGTGCAATAAGCCATAGTTTGAAAAGTTGAACTCATGATCAGACTTATATTGACCCTATGGAAATGTAGTCGGATAATTATAGCCGTACAATGTACGTAATTGTTAAAGAACATTTTTTTTTACCAGAGCCATAAATGCACTAAACACAGCAAAAAACTTTAACTTTTTTTGTATATATTCACTGTGCAATAAGAGACAATCTTGCAATAGAATGTGAATGTTTTTGTGTGGTGGGTGTTTTTTTTACTTCCTTTTAGATTTACTTTTTTTTTCAAATGCATTATTTATTGTTTATTGTTTATTTGCACCTTGAAAGAATTGCACTTTAATATATTTTAACTTGAACAATGACAATATAGATATTTTATTTTATTTGCTAGCTGATGTTTGTGCTTTCTATGCCACATGTGTGATTGTGTGGTGTTTAGCTATTGTTATTTTTATATTGTTATATTTGAATAATAATAATATAAAAATATGACCAAAAAGAGGCAATGTTATTTAAAAGTTCTAGGTTCGGCTAAAAAGGAAAGTTTTAAGTCCTTTTTTAAAGGTATCAGTCGTCTGTGGTGCCCTCAGATGGTCAGGTAGGGCATTCATCAGACGAGGGGCAGCAGAACAGAAGCCCTAGTACCGAATCCTGGCAAAAAACTTTATTCAGGAAGTTAGGGAGTGTGCAAAAATTCTTTGTTTTGCAAGTTTCAAAATAATTTTAGTTGAATAAATTAAAATCAATTCTCAATGCAAAACTGAAAAGAGTTACATAATTGAAAAAAAAAAAGTGACAATCTCTCCATCCCGTCGTACATCACGTTAAATGTTTTGTTGTTGCTTTAACCTTTAAATTCTGCTGCATAAACAAAATAGTAAACACAGAAAATGCAGGACAAACATCCTGGAGTCAGAGTGGCCGGATTGACATGGTTTGCACCCGAGAAGAGGAAGGATAGTGGATCTACTGGTAGAAGGATGCTGGAGATGGAGCTACACACACATACAAAGAAATACTTGTTCGCTGTCTTGCTCATACTACTCACAAATCAATAGATTATGAACATGTTTTCTAAGTTCTAAATCCGTGATACGCTATCCGCAAGGATATGCAAGCGCGTTACAGTGATCCAGACATGGCTGCTGTGATGAACATTGGCAAGTGTCTTAGACCCTCGTTTTAAGTTCAGCTTTGTGGAAGGGGCATTCTGCATCCCCCTCATCAAACGACAGCTACAGCGACAGGTCTCAGACGAAGCTTCGACAAGTGGAAGCCAGAGGAGAAGCCAAAGACGACACACATGCCTCCAGCTCCGAGGCTCCAAAAGGCTTGTCGGGCCTTCTCAAGACCATCAGCATGCCTGAACAACAGCAGGAGAATGGACAGGCAAACACAGAAGAACAAACGGCACCTCTGGAAGACTCTATGTAAAGTTTATAACCATATATGTGTATTAAGTAGGATAAGTATACTCTGGACTACTTTGTCTTTCGATAGAAAAGTTTTTGTTTCTTATCAGTTAACATTAGGGATCCCTGATTACCTTTAAATTATGACCATAACTTTCTACATTTAGGTTTCATGAGATTATATTTACATGGTTCTGATCGGTTCTGTGCTCAGTAGTTTGGAGGTATTGAACTCTGAATGTTTTACATCCTACAGAAAAAAACGTCAACAAGAAGCTGTTTTTCTGTAAACAGCCAGTCATAATTAGAGTCCCCTGAACAATATCTTTCTTTCATAGACTAATTTGTGTTATGATAGAATTCAGCGTCTCATTAATAATTTTTTTTTTAAGTTAACTGACAAATATATGTTTAATGAAATAGTTTAGAAAAAACACTTTTATGTATGATTATGGTCGCGCCATCAATGCTAACTATGTTAGCATATATAAGGCAATTCCCATAACATGTTAGCAATTAGCTAAGGGACCCAGCTTTAATTAATTTTCCACATTGTTGCGAGGCAGAAAACATTCAGACTGAACCTGGACTGTTTCACTTTATGAACCTGGACTGTTTCACTGTATAACCCTGAACTGTTTCACTGTGTAACCCTGAACTGTTTCACTGTGTAACCCTGAACTGTTTCACTGTGTAACCCTGAACTGTTGTATGAATTGGACTTTTTCAGTGTGAACCTGGAGGAGTTTCACCGTATGAACCTGGATTGTTTCATTGTATGAGCCGGCACTGTTTCACTGTGTGAACCTGGAATTTTTCACTATATGAACCTGGACTGTTTTACTGTATGAACCGGGACTGTTTCACTGTATGAACCTCGACTGTTTTATTGTACGAACCTGGGCTGTTTCCCTGTATGAACCTGGACTGTTTCACTGTATGAACCTGGACTGTTTCACTGTATGAACCTGGACTGTTTCCCTGTATGAACCTGGACTGTTTCACTGTATGAACCTGGACTGTTTCCCTGTATGAACATATCTAGATAAGAGTTTTAGAAGCAGGATGAAGCAGCTACTACAGAAGTAGAAAAACAGTAGATGTTTGTGGCAGATTGGAACATTTAAATGGAGATAAAGCAACGTTTTGTCCAGTGGTAGAAGCAGTGATATCTTCCAGGCGTTTAACTACGTCTCTGATGTTTTTGTGACATGTAACTGGATCTTGATTTTCAGCATTCAAATCCAGTAAAAAGTTTCAATTTTAGAGGAACATAAAGGTTGAAGAGACAGGGCGATGATATTGTGGTTTTATGATATATTTTATATCTCTTTGCATAGTATAACGTACCCATCCCTCTCACTAATGCCCTCTGATACAGGTAAGGCATTCATTTTTAATGCGTGAGTGGAAGAGGAGTGAAGGCAGTGTTAACGTAACTGGTGTCACTTTTTCTCTTTTCTTCTTGGATCATTTATTTGGAGAGCTTAATTAATGACCCGGAGTTGTCAACATCCATTTGATATAATTACTTCCTTAATGGACTTAGAAAATTAACTCTTCTAATGACTGATTCAGAGGATTCCTGTATTTAAAAGAAATGGCAGGACCTGTTTCAGAAGAAATAAAACAATCTTCACACTTCCTCTACCTCTCACACTTCTTTTTGACTTTTTTCTATCTCTCTCGGACCCCACCGACTACAAAGCATTTGTGTTCCTCTAGTTGAACTTTTGCACATCTGCACCAGGACTACTACTGCATATCTGCACCAGGACTACTACTGCTCATCTGCACCAGGACTACTACTGCACATCTGCATCAGGACTACCACTGCATATCTGTAACTGGACTATTTTAATTTATATTAATGTATGCCATTGGAGATTAGACTCTTACCATTTTTTCAATTTTCTTTGTATTAGCGTGCACTTTATTCCATAATTTTAATGTACATGTGTATTTTCTATTTTTTAATTTTTTTCCTTTGTGTGTCTGTGTAGGTAATATTGCCACTATATTATTTCTTAGTGTATCAATTGTTATTTTATATTGATTATTGTATTATTGTATAGTGCAATATTTCTATTATATTTCTAGTATAGTGCAATATGTTCAGTATATTATAATATTGTACTTAGTATATTTTTTTAGTATAGTATAATATTTTAGTATATTGTAATATTTCGAGTATATTTCCTGTATAGTGTAATATTTATATTACGGCGTAATACTCCAGTATAGTTTAATATTTATATTTATATTTGGATATTATTCTGTGTATATATATGATGTATATTGCTGTGTTTGCGGCTCTTTGCGGCTGTAACCCTGCAATATCCCCGTTGTGGGACTAATAAAGGTTTATCTTATCTTATCTTACATATATTTAGCGAAAAATGTCACCCTCTTATTTTTTACTTTTTTGAATCTTTTATACTCTTCTTTCCTCCCTCTTCATTTTCCATCTTATATCCTCTCTCCATCCCCACTCCCTACTGCCTCTCTCTCTCTCTCTCTCTTTCTCTCTCTCTCTCTTTCTCTTTTTGTCTCACCCTCTCTGTCTCTCATCTGTCAATCCGACAACTAGCCATACTTCTGTGTGACCACAAATTGTCCAATCAGAGTCAGTCATGGATGATAGCTCCCAGCGTAGCGCAGCACTTCGACAAACAGGAAGATTGTTAGGTGCAATGGTTAGCGTGTGATTAACAGATTGTACAACAGGAATAGAAAGGCGTGAGAATTACTGAGAAAAAGTTTAGCCGAGTGACTTTGTGTTCTCTCTGGTCTCTGTGTTTCTCTCGTGTCCACACGTAGGAGCACATAATAAAGTGGGCCACACACTCGGGTTTATTTCAGGTATCCTCTCATACGAGCCCACAGCCGACGTACTCTAATGAGCTGAGCTCCACAGAGAGATTAAATATGGAGGATGAACTGGAAAGCTTGGAGCGATAATCCTCAGGATTCTTCTTTTTTAATGGGGTCGGTGTGTATTTTCTTGGTTTCCACATCTTCTGCAAAGTGATCATTAGTTTTTGTGTTTCACATCTTTGTCTACTTTTTACCTCATCACCTGTCAATCACTGTGGGTGTCTCCATGGACCTCCTGTCGCTGTAGATCGGGTTATTGGGCGTGATGCATAAATGCATTATATTCTAAAGCACTATTATGCCATTTTTTGAGTTTTGAGCATAACATGCATGAGTTCCACACGTCATATCCTGTAACCTTTTATGACAGCGCCACAGCACTTTTTACACAGTGGTTATGCAAAACTGTGTCATTGGAGGGGCCTCTCTGAGACGCCATTTTTTTTCTTTATGTAGAGCCAAACGGCAGGAGAACAGACCGATACCGTTGTGAAGTTTGTGGAGTTTTGAACAGCCAGCCAGTGTTCTGTGAGCAAAAGAGGCATATCTTATAAGTCCCTGATCCCCCGCCAATCCTCAAGTTATATCCACAGTATGTTTAGTAAAAGAAAAGCTCCCCCTAGTGAATAAAATATGCAGTACTAGAGTAAAATATTATACAAACAGGATAGATCTCCTCTGGTCAAATCATACGCAAATTTGGACCAGATCTGACCAACGGTTGAAAAATTATTATTATTTCCCCAAAAACGTGGGGAAAAATCTCCCTGTAGTGTCAGAAAAATAAAACCGACCTTAACCAAAATTGCTCCAGTTCTTCCTCACACAAAGGACTATGTGGGTATAAAATTTGAAAATGATCCATGAAATAGATCTTGAGTTATCGCTCTAACAAAAAGGATCTGCGGCAGAGCGCCGATGACGATTTCATCATATCATTATATCCCCGACTTTCTAGGGGATATAATATATAGATGTCCATTTTTGGCGCCATCACTTTGTCTGCCGTTATCTCAGAGGTGGAGCAACTCAAACCTGGTGCGGTGCCTCCATTGCATTTATAGAGAATGGAGCGCCATGAAAAAGGCACACCAGACCTGCATTCAGAAGGTGATGCAAAAGGGCTTTCATGGCAGGTATGTGGTCGCGAGCTGGTGGTCACTCCCTGGTGGGCAAACACAGAGTTTTTCAATGGAAGAGAGGACTGTTTTAAAGAGATAGGAGTTAAATCAGGCAGGACAGGTCATAAGAACAATCACTCTGATTAATAGCAGACGTGGGTGAGTGAACTCATACATCAGTAATGAGGAGGGAAAAAATGAATTATACCTCCAGCACCCCTGGAGCAGAAACACTGGGTCCACCTCCTCCATCTGTGCCTTTTCGGCACAAGGCACAGCAGCTTACCATAATTAATTATTTAAATCTGAATGTGCACTTCTACATATCCAAAAGGTCACACTCCTCTGGTAGACAATTACATGACTCGGAGGAAGGCAATCATCCTCCAAACCCTGAGGAACCGTCAGAGCTGCTTTCAAATGTCCAAGTGAGTACGTGTCCCTCTTTCTAAAGTTTCTTTTTATAACATTGCTTTTTATTTTACTATAGTTATACAATTTGTATATTTTTTTGCTTTGTATATAAACTTCTTTGAAGTTTATTTTGAATTATGTTTTGACGTTTTTTTATCTTCCCAAATGTTTTTCCAATTTTTTTAAATCCTCATTTCAACTGTGTTTAAATCACTTTGGGCTAAGTTATTATTATTATTAAATGAGTTCGAATAGATCGTTGAGGATTGTCGGAGATTGCACCTTATTCACTATACATATTGCAGGCAAAATTTTAAATATAATTATTATTATTGATAATAATAATACATTTAAATTATACCGCACTTTTAAAACACTTAGTACAGAAAACACAGGTTCAAAAAGTTTTAGACATAAATAAAATGCAAAAACAAACAAAGGCACAGAGGCATATATGCCGGAACAAAACAAGTGTACGCACGAAATTATGTGAATGCTTGTCCGTACAGATGAGTTTTGAGATGTTCCTTAAAGCGGTCCGAAGAATCAGCAGATCTGATGGATTGTGGAAGCTGGTTCCAAAGGGTGGGGGCTAAGACAGCGAAGGCACCATCAGGCTGTACAGTTAGAGCGGGGGATTGAAAGTAGGTTGAGACTAGAAGATCTGAGCGGACGAGGAGCGGAATATGGAATGAGGAGTTCTGAAGTGTAGCTTTGGGAGAGACCCTGTAGCTCTTTGTAAGTGATTAAAAGGATCTTTTCAGTTAATTCTAAATTTAACATGGAGCCGATGGAAGGGATGCAAGAACAGGCGAGATATTAGTGTGGGTTTGGTTGGGGCCTCAGACGGTGTTGACTAGCATAACACCACCGATTTGCCTGCAGACAATTACTTTTAATTTGGACTTTTCCTCTAGTCGGTGCATAGACGGGCTTTAGAACAGTCAGCTGTATTGATTTGAACTAGTAATGACATTTTAACCGCACTGTGTGTCTTTTATGCTCAGAAGAAAATACGTTTAAGAGGGTAAATGTAAATATTGGATATTCTTTTTAAATATGGATTATGATAAAAGGTTCAGTACGACGGCCAACAGGCGCAAATGATCTCAAATACCTTAAAAACAAACAATCCATACAGACAAAAAAAAAACTTGCAAATTAGGAAAACATCTTCATCATTATTGAGTTTATTTGTTGTTTTTACGAGATTGATCTAAGTTCTATTCTAAGTCACATGACCCGGAAGTTAGGCAAATTTAACAAAGCTAATCAAAATACCATGAAACGTTTGTGTATTGTATAAATGAAGCATTAAAAAAGCGTTATCGGGATTGCCTCAATTTTAATTATCCTTTGTAAACAATTCCGTTGTGTTGTGTCTTTTGCCCCTGTTGTCCAACGTAGTTCAGTGATAACCAGGACATGCACAAATAATGACTGCAATGTAACTGCTGCAATGTATTTATGAAGAATGATTAAATAAGAAGGGCGACTTTACCGCCAAGAAGAACAGATCATGCTCAAATTCAATGAATCCTCATAAGTGCAAAAGGCATCAGGTTGTACTGTCTTTGAAAAAAATGTTTTCACTGCTTAATGCCACTTTTTTCACCTGTTATGCTATGAACCGATGTTAAACTGTCATCCATGATTTTGTAGTTTTTTCTCATCAATAGCCTCCAAACGAAACCTAAAAAGAGAATGTGTTAAATTAAAATTGGTCAGGCAAAAAGGGGAAAAGGCACTGGAAGGAATTCCTAGGTGATTTCTTTTGACTAAGGCCGATAAAAGAATCATAATAATACCAAATAATTTGAAATGGGGAAGAACTTTGAATTTTCCATATTTTCTATCTTCGTTTGGAGGACGTGTTTCTCCATTATGTTAGTAAAATGTCGCCGTTGCAACACTGGTCAATATAACCGATGAGTTTATGTATCATGCATTCATTATCTCAGAGCCAATAATATAAATAATAATAGCACATTTTATTTATGGGCTCCTTTCAGGACACTCAAGCTCACCTTTCAGATCCACAATAAAAAAAAAACATGACAATAAATATCAGGACATTTCTAAAAGGATATGCATTAAAAGCTTAAAATAAATACAAGGTCAACACGGCGTTCACACAGAATAAGAAAGTGGGGAGGGAATCGATTTCGCGGACGGTTTGAGGGAGAGAGTTCCAGAGATGGGGGGCTACACAGCTAAAAGCTCTGGACCCCTTAGATGATAAACGGGCAGGAGAAGCAGTAAGGAACAAGGAGGAGGAAGAGGGAAAAATACGGGAGGGCGTGGAGGGGTGGAGGAGGGCAGAGAGTGACGGAGGTGTGAGGTGTGGAGATACTTGAAGGTGAGAAGGAGGATCTTAAAGTCAATGCAGTGTTTGACAGGGAGCCAGTGGACCTGCTGGAGGACGGGGGTGATGTGTTCTATGGAAGGAGTTCCTGAAAAACTGAAGTTTATGGAGGAGCATGAGCAGAAGACAAGAGAGGAGCGAGTTGCAGTCATCGAATCTGCATCCATCACACCATGATTTGTCGGCAATCAAATTGTATAGCCAAACCGCAGGGCCTACTCTTCAGCGTAGTAACCGTGATGCATGTTCAGCATACGAACTGTGATGAAGCTGATATGCACGATACCAAGATGTTATTTTATTATTATTTTCGAGTTTTATAGAAAAAAAAATCACCTTATTCAGATAATTCAATATTTCTGTTAGGAACTGTGGTTGAGTGACTTCATATAACACAAATCTAACTCAGATCAAACTGTAAATAGCATTATAAATAAAAAAAATGCCTATCTGTCATTATGACCTTAAAAATAGCATTTTTCCTCCAGGAGTTTATGATTTTTTTTTTTGGTTTTTTTTCATACAAGCTTCTGTAATAGGGCCCAAATGTTACTATTGTAACACATTATTGTATGTCTACATGTCATTTGTTTAAATGTTTTTTGTGCAAATATAGTTTTCTGCTATCATGTTGACATGATGTGATGCTGAACAATGTAACATATTTATGTATATATATATATATATGTTTATAGTCCATGGTGTCTGTAGACAAGTCTGCATGTCTTTAGTTTTCAATTCTTGGGGATAAAGCGGTGTTCATATGTGGTTTCGATGTTGCTTGGATCTATAGAATATAGATTAGGGTCGAGAGTTTGACAAACAGTTCATGTGCCTGTTTGTGTGTAATTGGAGGATTTGAAAATATTTGTGCGTTTTTAATTTTCCACGAATATTTGGTAAATATTTTTTCATTTGATTGAAAAGGAGAGTCATGTCGATACGCAAGTTTTTCATTAAAATAATACTTTCAGAAGAATAAAAAAAACAGGAGCATCATCTTCCAGGAGAATGAGATGGTGCAGAATGTTTTGAGATGTTTATTTGAAATAAATGTAATAATCTAAAATTTTAAAATGTCATTTTTGATCGAGAACACTTATAAACGTTACAAAGCAATTTTGTTGTTTACAGGAAGCCTGGAAACCTGAATTTTTCAATAAATCTAACTGAATTGCAAAAAAATGTCATCACATAATCAAGAGAATAATTCCACCAAGGTCAAACAATGTGTCAGTTATTTTGCAGTTATTTATTTTTTTTATTTTTTTGCATAATCCTTCTAACAGACAAACCAACAAACTCAAGTTAAAACATAACCTCTTTTGGCAAAACACTGTAATGCAGGACCATGACTATTTATAAAGGGCATTGAGGAAAAAGGATACAAAAAAACTTTTTTTATGGAAGATATTTTGTGCGATTCTCAAAACTAATGTTGACAATGCTAAGTAATTTACTTTTTTTATAGCTGAGGATTTGAATTTGCCGTGTCAGCTTTTTTTTAAAGAACTTTATTGAAAACAGAATAATGTACAAACATGTGACACATGTGCCACCTTGTGGAACATGAAGGGATGAAAAATAAAGGAATTCCGAAAAAAAAAAAAGACGGACATAAACAGGAACATAAAAAAAGGCGAAAAGAACATTTAATTCTGCTTTGAATAGATCTTTGTACAGTTTAACAGTTTTTTTTAGCGTTAATAAGTGCCAGGGTGGTCATACATTGTTTAAATTGAAATGTTGGGGGTAAATGTGTTAAATTTCCATTTGTATGTGTGAAATTAGCCATACATAATTAATTAGCTGACAATAAAGTCAACATTTACATTCAATTTGGAAGCCATCATGCGTTTTACACGATGTCCCCTGGTAATTTTCACAGTATTTTTTTGAAAAAAGCTCATAGAAGTGAATAAAATATGAACCGTTCAAAATTCTGTTTTGATAATAAATTTTTTGTTTGCTCAACTCAAATAAAAAGTGTATTTTCAAAATAAAATGTATTTTCTTACAGAAAACATTCGTCTGTTCATAGAAAGTCTCCCTTTTTGCTCAGGAATGTGATCCAACAGCATATGAACAGTAAAATAAATGTTCTGAATAAATGGAAAATAAAGCATATCTGTTGAAGGTTTTATAAAGTCTATCAATTTTTTTTTTTCTTCGTACAGATGGCGTTCGATGGAATGGATTTGGAATATTTTATTACAAAGCATGTCATGAATTAGATAGATTTCATTCATAATTATTTGTATATATTTCTTTTGATGGTGTATTTGATGTAGTTATGCTGTATATTTGTCATACATTTGCAGCCATCATAAACTGGCCTAACAGAAATACTTTTCTGAATGTTTTTTTTCATTCAACATTCACTTAATGTCCAAATAATGCTCTCGCCCAACCTATCAGCTCTATCAACTTGCGAATATAGTCCAAAGATGGAGTTTACTCCAGGCAAGGAGAAAAGGATTTTAAGAATTTATTCCGACTTTTACCGAGAACGACTGCAGAGAAGCCAATATGAGAAAGATATGATCTCTTATCCTGGTTCGGGTCAGTACACAAGCAGCAGCATTCAGGATGAGCTGGGGAGACTTTGCAGGTTTATCTGGACTGTTCACTTTCTTAAAGCTTGTAATTCTTTTTTTTTTTAGATCTATTCTTAGCTTGTGGATGTATTGCAAAAATTGTTGATCATACTTTTCGGAAAATAAATTATCATCGAAGGAAAAAACAGAGAATTTGTTGGGGGTAAATTGAAAGCACCAGGAAAGAGTGGAAGATAGATGGAAGGATGGGGAAATGAGAACAGAGGAGGTGGAAGATGGCTGACAAAAAAACATGCATAGAAGAGGCTGATGCGGATGAAGGAATGAGAAAAAAAACCTTTCACTGTTCATCCTTTTCCCACTCCTCATCTTCATCCCTCCATCCAGATAAAAGGAACGGGGGGTTAGCAGAATCAGGAAGCTGGTAACTTGATGCCTCATTACTGTCCACCTCAGAAACAGACAGAGATGAGAAGTTAGGAGACATGAGTGACGAAGAAGAGGAGAGAGTAGGTAAAGAAAGGAAGGAGGGAAAAAGAGCATGGAAATAAGGAACAACCAGGAGGATGGCAAAGAGGCATTTCCTTACTTGGCAGTATTTTTATCCCTCCGTTTTCTCTTAACTCTGATTTTCTACTTTATGAGACTCCTTACATTTCTGAGCAATGGCGCCCCCTCTAGGTTACAGTGCATGCAGCCAGAGTCATAAAGATGAAAAGGAACTACAAGGTGTTTGCAAAAAAAACACAATTATTCTCTTTCTCATTGTTTTTAATCCAGTTTTCAATATGAAAGAATAAAATAATCTAAGGCTTTTAAATATTTACTTTTGCATCGCAATTTATGTGTTCACTTATTTTAATGTCTGCATTTATTTTACTTTATATACATTCTCTATTCCTACTAAATTCCTACCGATTTCCACTGATGTGATTTCCATCCAACTGTGTTGAAGTTCCCGTTGAGATGATCTCAAAATCATCAAGGTTAGAAGTAAGTAGCTGAATTCAAAACTTTTCTGTTTTTATAGAAGAACATTTGGTATCATTATTATTTCTCACAAGTTAGCCGTGAATCATCATAAAAACATATTCTTAATTGTAAATACCTACATTTTATGTGTGTTAATGTCAGAATCGGAATTAGAAAATAAAATAACACATTTTTTTCTGATACTTTTCTGATTCTGATCCACCTTGTATGAAACGCAAAGACGAAAAAAGACCAACAAGGATGAAAAAACGGGCAGATACATTATCAAGACGGACGGCCCAGAGTTTAAAGAGTCCCAAGAACCGAGGGCTGCCTTCCAGCCGCCATCATTAATACTGTCTTTAGGTTTACTGCGATAACCTCATTTATGATGGAGTGAAATATTATGTCTGAGCAGTATGAGCAAGTTTTCAACTAAACCTGGAGAGATGAAAGATAAAAGTACACAGAGACAAAGGGTTAATATGAGTTTCAATTCCACAAAAGTTTCCCATCAAATTTTCTCTCTGCTTTTTATCTATATCGAAACTGCTCCACAAACAACAATAACCGAGGTACAACCGGAACCAGACAGCTTCCAGGCTTGAGTTTTCACTTTTTGGTTATGAAAAGAAACGAAGACCCAGAATTAAAGATCAAAATCTAGAGCGAGATATTGCAAGATTACACCTTTGATAACTTTGGTAACCCACAGCAGCACACTGCTGTTTCCGACTTTCATACGGCACCTTGTCTTCCTCTTCCTCGTCATGCAGCGGTTTTATTGTTGTGAAGATCTTTTCCAACTGGGTCAGATATTGCCTCTGTGTCATCAACTTGTGCCGTTACCAACTTCTTCAAGTCAGCTGTTATTCTTCTCATCTGACACGACCGACTGCTGCATCTTACTACCACATAAAACACAACACGTGTCAGAGCCGACACATACACACAGACACACACACACTGAATGATGAATACCTCGGTGTGATGGGGGGTACGCTACTGAATGTTATACACAATCATCATTTTTAATATTCTTCTTCGTCTTTCGGCTGCTCCCTTCCGGTGTCGCCACAGCGGATCACCTTTTTACATCCATTGGTCGTTGCCCTGCCGGCTAACTGTACCAGTGACGGTTTTTCTAAACCCGGGCCCGACGGGTCCTTATTGGAAATCAGTTTTGTGTTCCACTTATGGATTTGGAAGTGGTTTAACCTTCCTGACGCAACCCTCCCCATTTATTCGGGCTTGAGACCGGCACTAGAGGTACACTGGCTTTTGACCCATTTGTGGGTCATAATTCATTTGAATGTAAAAGCAGCTTGTTTTTTGTCAATGTTTGGATATTTAAGCCAGGTTGAATGTAGACAAGTGAAGTGAAGTGAAGAAAAATAAAATTCCGTAGCTCCCTGAAAGGAACACAAAGTATGTGATGGAGCGCAGTATTATACCTTTACAGCTAACAGTAATAGATGTTTATTATTTCATATTCTGTCTTGGCACAGTGATTTAAATTGCCGTTTCCATGAAACTTTTTCTTTGTGCTTGATTTTCCTCTCTCTGCATTGTTGATTTTGTTACGTTCTGTACAAAGTCTGTATTATGTGAGTTCCTTTTAAACTTTTGGGACTCTAATTAATTTTCCCAAGACAATTGAGAAGCTCATGCTTACAAACCCAAACCCGACCCACTTAAGCGGTTCTGCAGATATTGGACCATAGTGATGCCAGAGACTTATCTCCAGTTATCAGAGGTGTTTGGTTGCAGTTGTTCCCGGTAAAAGTTGAATAATAATATTTAATTTAAAAATAATGGAGGAACATACCAGTTCACCCTAGCGCTGGACTTCTCAACTTCAATAGCATGTGGGCCAAATAGCAAAATTATGGTGGGGTGGGTCGTGGGCCAGACAGTACACTTGACTACAAATAACTGGACATTCACTTTAACAGATATATTTCTATATGAAATAAACTAGTCATGCGTACGTCTTTTCTCGATGTACTGGTATTCTAACCAATTGCAGACAGCTGTCACAAACACTAAAGAACCAGGGAAGCTATGGTTACGAGCTTGATACAATATTTTATTTTACAAAATTGAAAACTTAAATGTAGAATAAAAAGACAATAAGTGTATTTCCTGACATGTCCATATTCACAAATATGGAAAACCAGTTGTGTAGTGAAACAGTAGCCATCAGACTGGTGGGTTAGAATCGGGAATAGGGGTTTGGGTTAGGGTCCTCCATTTTATTGTTGGTCACCGGCAAACCTTTTGGATATACATCCGTATTTGTATCTGTTATTCTGTATTTGTATTTGTAACAATTCTACCGAGTCTGGTGACGGTCCGCCTACCTGTTGCTGCAGGTGTACCATCACCCGGAGACTTCTGTATCTGTTTGTTTCATTGTTTATGTCCGTTTCTGTTTGTTCATCGTTGATGTCAGTTTGTTTATCCGTCTCGTTCATCACTGCCCCCGTGACACTTTCACCAAAAGCAGCTGTTGATCACTTTCTGTGTTTGATAGCTTTTTTCTCTGCATCATTTCCATGGAAATAACGGCTACTAACGTCCTCTGTGCGTCTCGTCCAAAGCTAACGGCTAATAACGGGCTAGTCTCCACGACTGGCACGATGATGAA
>VRLP01003362.1:0-65523 GCA_009660295.1 Lophius piscatorius
TTTTCTTCCCCCTTTTTTTCCGCGGGCCCCCCCCCCTCCCGGCCCCCCCCCCCCCCCCCGCTTCAATCAGACTCATCATTTTGCTGGTTAATTGCTTCTTTACCCTGCAGAGCTGTCAGGTCTCAAACAGACAATCAGGAGAAGAGTCGAAGTATCTGATCTTCTCTGTGCACCTTCCGTTCCAGTCTTCAAATATCTATTACTCTGTTTTTTTATTTTATTTTATCTTCTTTAACGGTACTCTTATTGAGTCTCATTGGAAAGAAAAGACCTGGTGAATCACTGTCATCACCGTACCTTGTGAAAATAAGAAATGGAATGTTCACATTTAGCATTGACCTACCGTAAAGAGAGGCTTATATGTATTTTGGTGGTACTCTGGTTTAAGATTTGTAGTTTATGGGTTTAAAATGAAGATTTTCAATCACTGGAATGGTTTTACAACATCATTTCTGTTGTTATACAACTACCCCACTGTCGCGTATGGCCCACGAGTCGTTACCCAATATAGATAAAGTGGCACAATGACAATGTCCATGTCATCAGTGTATTATGTCACACAAGCTGAGGGTCATGTCATAGTCTCTAAATATCAAATCTGGCTAAATGGAGAATTTTAAGGAATTTAAAATACATTTATTAAGCTGGTGAAGAACAATATGTGTGTCCAAAATTGTATACTTAAAATCATTGAGTGAAAAAGACTGTCCATTGTCTAGAAAGGGGATTAATTATAATTTAATACTCAAGATTTACAGTTATGTTTTTATATAAAATGATGCACAGGGAATTCCAGGCACTCTGCCAGAGCCTGGAATTCAGTCTGGACCAAATGGATACGACAAAAGCGGAAAACAAATCACTACATCAAATCCATCAAAACCCTCAACACCCAGCTGACCCCTGTAACCAACGGAAACAAATCCAAGAAGGGGACGTTCCTGAACGCACCACTGACGACCCGGAACCAACGGACAAGGACTTTAGGATCAAACAGACTAAACTCCTCGTTGATTCTGTTAACAACATCACTTTTCATTCAAGCGTCGTACCGGGTCAAAGGCCGACCACGTCCTATCATTGCAGAGTTTGAACACTTTAAACAAAAAGAACGGGTTCCACGGGAGGGCAGGCGGCTTAGAGCAGCAAACTTCAATCTCAATGATGAAGTAGAGGTAGCCGAGAGTATATATCACTACCTGTGGCGATAGTATAAACAAAATACAAGCTTTTGAAATTCTTATGATCCGATATGAAATCATTAAAGTTTTCATATTTGAACTTGTGGTCATTGGCACCGTCAGTGGAGTGTGAGAGCTGGTACCGGGTCAGCGGATCGCCTCAGGGCTCTGTCCCGTCACATTAGCTTATTACAGCATTAAGTGTCAAGACTTCTCACTCACAGATAAATCCGTGCGACCGCCGCCGTTTTCCAGCGGCAGCATCAGTAAACGCAGCACACATCTGCGCAGGGACTGCCTTTGCATCAGAATAAAGGACACATTGGAATATCTGTGATATGAACCTCTGCCCTGCGGCCAAAAAAAGACATCAATGTCACATCTCACCCTTTTCATCCACCAGGCATCACTTGCTGCTCTGCTCTGGTCGGCTGTCAGATCTCGCTTTGTGTTCTCAGCCTGTCCTCCTAGATCTTCAAAGCGCAGAATCACTTTAAATCTCCTCTAACACAGGTTTAAGGGCGTTGAAAGACGGTTAGGCCTGTGTGGCTGAGATCTGACGGGCTGCGTCATGTGTTTTCTGTGTCACCTTGCCCCAGGAAACAGAGGGAGTGAGACTGAGAATCAGAAGGAGAGAGAGAGAGAGAGAGAGAGAGAGATATTCATGAGAGGATGAACTGATGAACTGATAAAAAGTGCACAGCCCCCACACTCTTTGAAGTCATTTTATCTTTGTAGGCATTAATGTAATATCATAATACCTGAACACACAATGTCAAAGCCCAGGTCCTTCTCACAGTCTAATTAGCCTGTGGTCCTTGAATGCATCGGGTGCAAAGGTCAGGAAACCCCCTCAGAGAGTAAATTATATAAGTATCAGAGTAATATACAATTAATATAAATCAACTTTGTACTAGTGGAACCTAGTGCCGCAAATATGCATTCGACCCTTCCCAAAATCAATGAATCAATCAATAAAATTTGAAGGTGATCCATTATATCGTCTTTGAGTTATTGCGTTAACGCCATCCGCCATGTTAATCTGCGGCCCACGCGTTGGACGTGATGATAATTCCAGAATATCCCTCACTTCTAGGGGGATATAATTATCAAATTATTAATATTCTCTCCTTTTAATATTTAGTACACAATATAGACCAAAGAATTCGGTCAGTTGTAGCTGATTTGAAAGCAACTTTACTTCTGCTTCAATTAAGATGTACAGCGAGGGTCCAGAACGAACGTCTACTGCAGATTTTATTCAAATGTATCGCTATCTTACAATCCGTGCTTAAACATCATGAAAACATTTCCAAATATCTCAGAGATAAAGACCTGAACAAGTCCAATCAGCTTTAATGGCTAACATTATTTATGCATTTATGTAATTTTTTATTTATTACTTGTCTCCCCAAAGGATTCAAATCTGAGTAAAGAGTTTCCTAACCGGTTCTGTCCGGGGAAATTATTATAAGTGTAGCCATGATATTTAATTCATGTATCTGAAGTATAAGCAGGAAAGAAAATTAAGATTATATTTGGTAAAGCAGCTGCTTTTTTATGACACGCATGTGGAATAGATGACTAAAAATGCAATTTAGTTTGTTCCTCATCTTGATCAATGATGAATATAATTTGAATGTGTCGGGTGAATAAGGGATATTTCAGTCCCACCATCAATATTTACACAGTTGTTCAAAGACGTCACACAGACGGCAGAGCGGGTCTGGTTACCATGACGCTGCATCTCTGTTGAACTCTGGTGATCCATGAAATCAAAAACTATTTCCATGGGGGTCTAAAATTCCCCCTTAGAACTGGATTGAGGTCAGTTTAATATTTCTGATACTAGAAGGAGCTTTATTGACAAATGTTTTCGGGCCATAATTTTTCAATCGTTGGTCCAATTTAGGCAAAAACCTTGGAGAGCTATCTTAGATATATCCTGTATTACTCTAATAGTTCATATGATACCGTCTAGGAGGAACTTTTTTACAAGAAACTCTGTTTTTTGGCTCTAACTTCTGAACCAACGGTCCAATTTATGTATTTTACTACTATATTTTCTATTTTACTATAAAGGTTCATATTTTACAGTAATAGTTCATATTTATCTGTAATAGTTCATATTTTACTGTTATAGTTCACATTTAACTTTAATAGTTCATATTTTACTCACTTTTTGTATCTCTTTTTACAAAATATACTTTGGACATAACTTCACATTTAATTTGAGGAGTTCAGTCTGGCGGATTGCTTGTACAACGCATGGGATTGGGGACTTTTCTTGAGGATATACCCTTGATGTCGGGGACGACAGCATAAGCCTAGTTTTTTTTCAAGCAGCAACAGTTTTCCAAAATCCTTCCTGTCACCTTCTGCTGAGAATAAAAACCGGCCTCTGCGCCGACATCCTTGTTATTACTGAGGAAGAGTTTTCTCTCAAAGAGTGAGTAATCGCAGCTGAGTGGGTGAAACCGGCCCCTCCTTCCCCGGAGGAAGAGCCAAACACGAGCTCATCCCCACAGACACGGACTCGGCCTCCCTCTGGTGAGTCAGGACAAGGACACTGGGTCAGAATTAAAAACACGTCTCAGCTGCTCTGTGGATTTCACCTCATCCTCGGAGACGAAGGCAGCGCGTGATGCGTCGTCTACTTCTCTTATCTGCCAGCTGACTGGAGAAATCAGTCATAATTGTATTGTATTGTGTACGTGTCTCAAATGCTATAGTGTCAACATTTTTGGACTCTTCAAATGAAGAATTCAGAATGAACTATTTTCAGCCAGGATGCAAGAGACAAGAAGATGAAACTCTTTGGACTGGTATCCCCGAAAGTCAAGAACTTTCTAGAATCATCAGAAAAAAGTTTGCCGCCGCAGAACCGCAAAACAATATTTTTCCGACATCATTTCCTCGACCGTTTGTTCAATATAGTCCAAATTTGGTGAATATGAATGAACCCAAGTATATTTTAGCTTGGATATATCATATTTTACTTTAATCGTTCATATTTTACTCACTAGAGGGAGTTTTTTATAACGACAAACACAGTTTTTAAGCTATTCCGAATCGTTCCTTGATTTAGTCCAAATTTGGTCTATGTGGAGCACCTCGCGGAGATCTATCTTATTTCCTATAAACGTTCTCATTTAAGGGGAGCTTTTATTAAAAGAATTAAAAGAAATAAAAATAAAGCTCAGGTGCATATTTATGCCACTGGACGCAGCTTTACCTCCAAAAGTTTATAAAAGCCGTAATTTTTTAACTTTAGATCTAATTTTGTCCAAATTCGGTTCATATGAATCAACTTGAGGAGATCTATATCATACTGTACTCTGATACATCATGTTGTACTCAATAAGTGGAACTTTTTCATTTAAATCATTGTTTTAGGAAACATAAATTTGTATTAAATTTGAGGAGTTCAATCAGGGGCATTGCTTGTACAACTCAGGGGATTGGGGACTTTTCAGGGATATAGCCTTGCTGTCAGGGTTGAGAGCGTAGGCCTAGTTATTAAATATATAAGCTAATTTTGAATCAAATTTGATACATGTTTGATCTGCAGAGTATTTAAATAAACACTATTCTCACCATTATGGAACACTAAATGGAAGTTTCATTATTCCTCATTTGGGGCAAAATCTGCCTCAAATGTGAATAACACATCTTAATCATATATATATATATATATATATATATATATATATATTCATCTATGTTAAATTATCCATTGTTGAAGGAATGCAATCATTACAACAGAAAACCCTTAAACAGTGAGTTTTCATGACTTCATTCTGTCTTTGACTGACATTTCAAAAAACCCATCTAAGATATTTGGGATAACATAAAAAAAATATCACTCCTCTCTCGCTCTCATTCTTCAGGATCAGAGTAATGCATGGTGGGAAATAAGGCTAAACTTACAGATTTTTTTTATCCTATAAATGAGCCATATTTGATCGGAGAAAAGGAATGACTGATGAATAACGGATCTGTATTATATGGAATCATAGAGGATTTTGTAGAGAGAAAGAGGGAGAAGTGCCGTTGATGGTGTGATGGAACAGCTTCTACTGAGTTCTACTGCCCTCACCAGGGATTCTGAGTAAAGACCTGACGCTCCTCCAATAGCAGGTTTGGACTTCAGACCAGGAGGACTGAAAAATATTTTTTGGATATATACAATGTATAATATATATAGTGTTTTGTACTAGAGGAGTGTCCCTCTATAAAAATCCCTCTGCTGGCCCAGTTAGAAACTATAACGTACGAATCCTCAGACTGTGTTCTATAGAACAGAAACCACTTATGTTTGTTTGAACAAATCGCCTCTGATGGAACTAAAAGTGCATTTGCAGATACAACAGAGTTATCGGCAAAGTTGTCCTTAGTTAGTTGTCGGGTAGGGAACATATCACCACAGGGCAACAGATCATGAGTGTCAGCAATGGACCGTTTAGACCAGTGGTTCTCAAAGATAGGGTCGCAACCCCACAGGTGAGTCACTGGAGATCTCATGTGGGTCACCAATTAAAATGATTTACCATTATTGTAGACTGATATCTGCAGTACACCTTTCAGCCACATGAGGGAGCGCGTTTCTAGCTCCACCACACATGGACTTGTGCCTTGCTCATAGGCTTACTGGGATAGATGAAATACTTTACATTAGCAAGGTAAAGCAAATAACGGGTCTAATAAGATGACATGGAATAATCTGATATGGTTTGAACATTTGATTCACTCTTTTGATAATGACAGCAGGAGGATTTCAATGAACCTACTTGTTCTGATGCAACAATACAAACAATGAACATTTTGGGAATACAATCAATGATTCAAAGAAAAAAAGGGTTATTTTAAGTCCCGTGAGACGGACGGTTTTGCAACATGGACTTTTGTCTTAGTTGACTGTCTTAGATGCTTTGCCTTGCCACACACACACACACACACCCACACACACAATAAATTAGGGCTTTTTAATCCAAAAATTACTACTTTCTTCTCGTAAAATTAAGAATTTATTCTTGTAGTATTACAACTTTTTTCTCAATTATTCTCAAAACATAACAACTATAATCTCATAATCTCAATTTTTTTGTTTTTTTTGTCAATGTGACCCTGATTCTCCATTGCTTGATTGGAATTATTTTATTAATTATTAATGTTGACTGAATATTGATCAGGCAAAATTGGATCTAATATAAAAAGGCCTCTTATTGCATTGAATAAATTCTCTTTGTTTTATTGATGGGAGGGAAAAACCAGTCTCTTAATTATGCTAAATTGCACATAATTTGTCTCCTTTAAAGTATCTAACACACGTATTATTTTACTGATGGGTGCATATTTGCTTTGTTATAAATGCACTTGATTTGTCTGGTTTTCAAGTAATTAAAGGTGAAGAGACCTCATCCCACCTACATCTATATAGTACATATATAGCATATGTCCAGCTTATATTTTCAATAAGAATACAGTGACGTTAGGATTTAAATGTGAAGCCTCTCACTTTGAAATGGCTGCTTTGCCTATTCAAGATAAAAAGACGATGCGACCGGCAGTCAAATTGGTCAGGAATGTTAATTTATGCACAAAATGTTATTCTTCCAATTTATAGATGAGGTATATTGTGATTTGGGTCGAGACATTTCCTGCAGCACAGTTTCTGCTGTTCCTTCAGTCTTTGGATGTAATGTTGGTAGTGCCACTGATATGCTAAGACAGTAAAATGACAACATTTTATGTGCAGTGTTTTGTTTTTACTCTTGGGTCATAATTGTATCCATGAGCCTGTCTTCATACATAAGACTCGTGCGACTATTTACTGGAAATGTTTTAATGTCACCACTACTCCACGTATACATAATATTTACGAGAGACGATAGTACTCCCTAATAGGGAGTATAAACCCTCGGGCAAATCATTTTTGTTATAGTCATGCATTTTTCATGCCTTTTCTGCTCCGAGTTTGTTAAACCCACTCCTACTTGAAGGTCAAAACCACTAGATGGTGACATTTATCTATTTTATATTACTCCATCAACCCTCTTCTCCCCTGTGACCTTTTTGTTCTGCTTTATTATTGACTTAAACTCTGGCATTTAATAAGGCAAGACTAGATTAGAGTCCTTGTGGACCCGTCAAGCTGACGTTCCCTCTAAACCACTAATGGATTCTAATGGAGCTAACGTCAAAAATATTTTTTAAAGCTGCTGGACAGATGATTATCCCTTTGGACTCAAAACTAATAGCACGCAGAGTTTGTCACAAATAATAAAGTGTCTATCTTTTTACCCTTTCCTCCACTGCAGGGGGGCTAGAGCCTAATCCAGCTGACATTTGGTGAGAGGGGCGTCTCATTGGCATCTCATCAGACAGTTTACTAGATGTAATCTGTTTTTAACACACTTTGTATATCATAATAAAAAGAACATTTCTAAAGTGCTTGATGTACATTAGTGTTGAAGCATTACGTTTTTCTTACACTAGATGGGGCTATTAATTGACTTTAAGTGTCACAGAGTGAACCGTCAATAAGCAGTCTTTCTTATTAGCTTTATGCCGATTCAGCAAGTATTTGACATGTTTAGCCCTTTGAGATTTTTATCCTTGCAGTAACTGAAAACTTTTTAAGTATTCTACCTATCCCTAATTTAGCACATTTATGCAGCTAAATACTACTTTTCACTTCATTCTGGTTGTAAATCAACATTTCATTGCAACAATAAAGGGATCGTGAGCAGTGAGCGTTCCTGTCTGCTCTTGGCTATTGTCAACATAAACTGCAGTCTCGCAGCTGATATATGTCAGATCTGAACATCATCATCACTCCTTCCTCTTACAACAATGTGATTGTATATCGCGAGCGAGCTTCAAGTGTCTGCATAGTCATTTCCATACGGTGGAAGTGGTGTCTGAGAAGCCCTCACAGGGATGAAGGCACAAAGAAAGCCTCCTGAACCAGCTGTTCAATAGCTGAGATAAATAGTTCTGGGTAATCATTTCCCCCAGCAAGAGACTTTTTTCCTTTCCACTTTGTAGCCCGCAGCCTGTTCTCAGCTCCTCTCCGTTACGTGTCTAGAATCATATACCATAACATGGTCGGAAAAACAAAACACAAATCTTCCCTCCCATTTCAGTGCTATTAGTTTCAGTGCTAAAAATATCGTAATGATGACAGTAATATCGATTTCTAATTAACCCATTAATGTCCTGCTCACTATTTCTTATATATAGTAAAGGTCAACCTACTTTGCTGGCCCTTCTCTTTCGTCAGAGCATCAGAATATGTCATTGGCTCCCGTCATGTGCATACCAAAGCAAAATGAGAGTGGTCCCGTTGGGACTCGCCGGGATCTGACAAATATTACGAAACCATTTTTCTGCCGAAAGAGAGAATACCAAATCTCTGAAGGTGTGTTCTGCAACAATGTTTTTAAAGGTGGTATATGTCAAATTAACGTCCAAATGAACAGCAGGATCCACCAGCATTAATATGTCCAGCGATGTTTGCGACTATAGCTCTCCTATGGGAGACAAGTGCTGGCCTTTGCTCTCTACACCACAAGCCTTGGTCCTGCGAGAAGGTCATGGGCTTCACTCACTTGTCACTCACTCGTCACCCACTTATTCCTTCCTTAGACAAATTTGGTAGGTACTAACCACTGCAGACCAGGGACACCCAACAAGACCTGCAGTTTTGGATAAGCTCTGACCCGGTCATCAAGCCATCCCAATAAGTCAACGCAATGTGCTTTCCCATATTTCCTTTTTCTAACACATCAACTTGAAGGAATTCTTTATCCATCCATCCAGCCATCGATTTTTCTTCTGCTTAAACAGGGTTGGGTCTCGGCGGTAACAAGCTAAAAAGCACATTCCAGACGGCGCTCTCCCCAGCAACACTCCCCAGATCATCCTTGGGGATCCCAGGGTGCTCCCAGCCCAGATGAGATATATAGTCCCTCCACAGTGGGTACATGATGTGGCTCCCTCCGGATGTCTGACCTCCGCATCTTATCTCTAAGGCTGAGCGCAGACCCCTTACGAAGGAAGATCATTTCAGACACCTGTATTTTTGACCTAATACTTCCGGTCACTACCCAGACGTCATGATCATAGATGAGGGTTGGAATGTTGATAGACTGTTAAATTGAGAGCTTTGCTTTACAACTCAGCTCTCGCTTAACCACAACAGATTGATATAGCACCCGCAATACTGCTGATGCCGTACCAAACCGCCTGTCCATCTCTCTCTTTATTTGTGTACATGCCGACCACTAACATGTGCCACACTATCGATATACTCAATATCATTCAGTTCATCTGCAAGTGGCTCTAATGTTATGGCTGATTGGTGTATATTCAAAATGTGCTTTAAGTCATTTTTCTCAGGCGATAAACAAACTGTACATACAGTAGATCTATTGAAATTTCAATCAGAAAGACTTTCCTCTTGCACACTCAGGCAACAGTTAATGCTCATTCCACACTTTTATCCTCAAATTTCACTCATGCTGTCTCAGTTAACTGCTTCGTGGTCTGGGGCATCAGTTGAAATAAGCTGCGCTCATTCAGGTATCCTTATCCATCCAATCCCTGTCACACCTGCATGCTTAGCCCGACTTAGCCGCAAACAGCTGCTGTCTTCAAATATGACTCTCTGTCCAATCATCTATTTATTTTATGCTGTTGGTTTAAAAGCCCTCAACCTCCCCTTCTCTGCCCAGTCCTGGCAAATCCATCAGCCTTATTATTCATCAGCCTCAGCAGAGTCATCTGTCACCACCACCAGTATCCAGACTTCTATGCTGCTGCTCAGGGCAGAAACCCTTTGATCCCATCTCCCTTAAGAGTACCAGGACTTGCTAATAGACTAATTATAAAACATCATCTGTTGTACTAAATCATTCATCTTTTCTTCATCTCTGACTGAAATACTGTTATACTGAAATACTGTTATACTGAAATACTGTTATACTGAAATACTGTTATACTGAAATACTGTTATACTGAAATACTGTTATACTGAAATACTGTTAGAGTATTTAAAATGGGAGGTGATAGCATATAAGAAATTTCTGTGGCTAGAATGGTAGAAATGAGAAAGGATTAACACTGGTCAGCCATTGCCTGTGTGGTATACAGCCGAACAGAGACTAGCAGGTTTCTAAAACTACAAAAGAATGAATTTGTACGATTGGGTTTCAAATTTTGCAGGAACATGACAGCAGGCTTGTTTTGGAGTTGTTGTAGAAGAGAAATGTGGAAAAATAAATCAGTTTGCCCCATATTGCTGCACAGCTTAAGCGTTTCAAAATCAAACACTATATGCTTCATGAAATACTTAATACATAATGCAATAACAATACAGTGCTGTCGTATACTTTGCTTAATTTGTCGCTTCAGTTTTGAGATGTGATTTTGGATTTTATTAACACCCATAAATCATTTAAAGTCCACGTTGTTTTTTCACTCCTTAGTGTTTTCTATGCTGTTCCGGAAATGGTTTGTAAAATGTTGCTTTCTTGAACAGATTGTGGAAAACAAACAAATCTTCCCACTTCCCGGCGGCACATTTTCAGAGGAAACGATGAAAGCCTGTGAATAACATGGGAGCTGTATTGAATCTTTAATGATTGCTGAAGAGTTTGAGTCTCTTCGAATTGAAGAACAGATGTTCACACGAACGGAAAATAAATTAAAGTGTGAGCTTACTCAGCCTGTATGGTTATACAAAATATAGAAAATTTTGTGTGTTTGTATGGTAAAAATGATTTGTATTTGTATGTAATAATAAAAATGAACCAGATAAGAAACATTATGTAATAAAACCATGTTGAAGAATTAACAAGTGACTTAGATTAAAGCTTATTAAAGCTTAGAATGCTTCACCTGTTTTTCTCATTGTTATAGTAACAAGAAGGATTAACTTGAGCCATTTGGGCCAATTACATACCAATTCTTGTATGTCAACTAGGCCCCCCCCTGCTAAACTCATTAATAATCTCAAACAGTCCATATTGACTCAATATAACTATTGGCTATTAGGCCAAAATGTTTTTGTTTGAGAAGGCCAGCATAAGTTGGTGTGATTAAGACTAATAAACTTGCCCTGGACTTTTGTTTGTGCTACCTTTTGACCTTTGGGTACTCGTTTCTGGAATTATGTTTTATTTTAACACAACAAACAAATATACTGCGATGGCCCGTCCGGCTTTTTAAAAGTAATCAGTCAAGTCTTAAAATCAATTCTTAATCGTATGATAGCTAGTAAAGAGATACTAACACAGCTTTTCTTCTGGCATATGCCTTCTTTTTTTCATTTGCAGGTATAGCTTGCCATGTTTAAAGATGTCTGTGGAATTTACTTTGAGTCTTGTGAAGACACAGACAGATTTTTGTCAGTAGATCTTCCACCTACAATAAATTAACCACGAGCAAAGTCAAACTCAGCAAAGACAAACTTTCTGTTGATTCCCTTCACATACTTTTTCATAAGAATCTTTCAAGTTTCTTTCCTTGACTTTTCTATCCTCAACATACTTTTCTTTTTGTCTAATCCATACTCGACTTTCTTTGGATCGGATCCCTGTGGACCTTGCCAGCCTTCCAAGCACCTCCCCCATAAATCTTCAGTTTGATTCACCAGCAATAAGATGCTGTGAGACAACAAATCAGCAAAAAAAGACTCTAAATTTTTTGTGATGTCAAGGAAAATGTGATCCAACAAGGGAAAAAAGAAAATAAAGACATTGCCTGAGGCCAGAGTTGCCTGGCAACAACTTCCCACCTTTGTATGAGTTGGCTTTCAGCTGTTTGCAGTGAAGGCTTTTAGAAAAACTCTCAGCGAAAGGTTGGTTTGCTCACAGCAGGAACAGCAGAAAAGTAAATGAAGAGATGTTAGTGATCAGTTACTAACCAGTTCAGCCATCACGACCTCATCTAGTCTCATGTGGTTAAGTGCAAGTGGACATTCTTAAATGACTGACATGGTGCCTCTCAGCAGGTTGAAAGGTTCAGTTCTGTATCGGGATTACCAATTACATTGCTCTTCCCTTCTCAACAGGTCACTCCCACTGTGAACTCCCGACTGGAGCTGATCGGAGAAAAGTCTTTCCATCTTAGCAAGAAAGAGATGATTTTCCTTCTTGCGCCTGTTTTGGTTTTCCACTGTGTGGAGAGACCCTAAAATTACGCCATTACTTATAATTAATTATTTTCATACAATTCATTTTTCCGTGTACACGTCACCATACCCACAACCAGCGGTGGTAATGTGGCTTTTAAAAGGGAACCTTAGAGGATGTTGTTTGAAGGGGTTCTTTCTATAGTGCTGCTTTTGTGTGCACCCACATGTTGCCTATCTAATAATTCACAGCAGTGGCTTTCTTGTCATAAACTCACCGGAGGCTTTCAAGCTGTCTGCTGATTTAAAGTGACATTTTATATAAAGCAATCATCTCCAGATGCACCATTAGCCGAAGACTGTTTTGATCATGTTTAGATTACAGGATGCATTCACAAAACATCCCAAGGCTAATTCCATCTGAGCTAGGAGAAACTCTCCAGTTGAAGTTTGTGTCAGTCATGATTTAGGTCTGATGTATAAAATAGGACCCAGTTGATGCAGCTAATGCACTCTGTTGTGTGTTTTATAAAAGTACAAGGGTTGCTAGCAAATTATGAGGGTCTAGTGGTTCCCAAAAACTGGGCCGTGACCAACAAAATTGGTGGCCTGAGCAGAATTTTGATTACGATTCCCTCTCACCCCCTCTCCTATAGAATTGTTCTCAGTATAAAACAAGAGGTAGCATTATACTAAACAGATTTTTTAACAAAATGTTTGTTCAAATATTTAGCTATAATAAAAAAAGATATAATATGTCTATCATAAACAAATGACTAAATATATAAGTTTCTGAAATAAATCAATTAAATTAATTAATAATGCAGAAATAAGATAAATATATGTGTTTTAGTAAAAAAAAAATCTAAAACTAAACGATAACAATATTAATGTACGTGCAGTGAGTGGTTACATTTGCTAGATTAGACATGTAGATAGGTGAAATACATAGGTAAGAAAGGTAGGTTGGCCCTGCAGTCATTATATTGGGGTCATATTAAATGATTGAATTGGGTTAATGACAGGCAGAAAATTGACGGATGTACATTTTTTCTCTGATAAAGAAACACTGATTTCTCTTGTCCTGTAATGAGATTTTCTAAAATTTGGCATGGATTAGCTTCACTCTGTGTTTTATTCATACTTTTATTTTGTCGAGCATAACCAAGGCTATATTTATGCATTTTAATTTGGATGATCGGTTCTGTTCTGTCACTGTATTTGGTGCTGTCCAGTGCACTGTGGATGAAAACGGGTTTGACTCCTGTACACATCATCAAACAGTAACATATATTTATCTAATGCTTGAAATCATCCCATACAAATGAAAATGGTAAGTAATGCTAATAAGAGGAGTAGCAGGGCTAGCTTTGATAAAATTAAATTGATTAATTTAGCCCAAGTTTCACATTGGAACTGAGTATGGAACCAATCAAAGCACTAATAATCATATCTTACTAAGTAGACTTAGATTAAAATAATATGGAGAAATTAGTATTCTATTCATTAGTTTCCTACTGAGGGTGCAGAATAGTTGAGACCCGGAGGAATTTCAGGGACAATCGGATAGCAAAGACAGCGTTAACGCTTTTTGTTAGAGTATAAAGGTTTATGAATGGCCTGTGGGATTTGGCACTTCTCCAGATAGATTAAGAAAATGAACTCAAAGAAATAGCATTTGCATTAAAGCATTTTGATTGCGCTCACAATTTGAAGCTAATTTTATTGTTTGTGTTGAATATAAAGGGCCGTATTTAATTTAATGTGCACAACTGAGTGCATAAATGTGCCCATTAATTTCCTGCTCAGCTGTTTGGTTGAGCACATTTGGAGTTTCTAATTCTTATTGAAAGATGTGTGACCCTTCAAGGAACCTGTTTATAATATGACCCAGTGGCAGCATGTATATGCTAAAGAGTAAGGGGCCAAGGATGGAGCCATTGAGGACGCCAAATGTCAAAGCAACCACTGAGGAGGAGCCATTAACTATGACTATTGAGAGAGTTCTATTCCATAAGTGGGATTTATTTTGGCATATTAAAGCATGTGAGGACCTACTTAGCAGAATTATGTAACTTCATACAACCAAAAAAGTCTAGTAAGTGTCAAAAAGCATGTTTTATAAAAATGCTTTACCAAAAGGTTGAGCTTAATTTCATGGTAAATTAAGAGTGTCTAAGATATTGAATTAGTAAATTCTGACAAAAATCATTTCTACATACATTTTGTTTTCTTAGTGAGGACATTAAAGGGTTTAAGTAACTTGAGTGGGTCTAGTTATTTATTTAGAGGAGATTGTCAAAGTGAATTGAATTGCATTAGTTTTATGTGTTAAACCTGAATTATGAACAGGAGATTAAATACATTATATTTATTTGGAAGCAGTTCCCTTTACTTTAAAAGCATATTCATTATTAAACACATACTTTTAATGTGTTAGTTTGAAATAATTTAATAAGTTATTTAATTTATTCACATCATGTGAACACCATAGAAATACACTGGATTTAAAAAACCTTAAGTTAATATTTTGACAAATACATTTTTTGAGAGTGAGGCTGCAGAATGTCCGTTTCCAAGGCAACGGTAATTTTGTGTCTTTGCTCTCATTTCTCATCCGTCGGTTCTCCCAGTACACTTGGCAGTTTTCGTCAATTGAGGCTTCAGTTTGTTTGTTTGCTTTAGTAATAGTTAGTAACTAGCCAAATGGAAAAAACGTTTTAACACCGGCTGTGAACGCATAGGGAGATATGAAAAAAATAAGTTCACTGTGGGCAGTAGGATGAGAGATTGATGCACCGAGAAGAGGAGCAGGAGAACATTTTTCGATTGTCTGTATAATCTTCCCTTTGTGGCATATATTGTATTTCCCAATGTGTGTCTGTGTGTGTGTGTGTTTATGCCATTGAGGTTTCCCTTGAGCTGGCAGCACAGTCATGGTGTGGGGACCAAAATTTTTCTCCCAATGGAACAAAAAAAAAACCTGTGTGTGCGTGTCTGTGTTGCTATGAATCCATTCTCCACAATGTTTGCCCTTGGTATACTGCCCCTATGGAGAAATGAGTTGTTAGCAGACTGCAGAACATTTTAAACATGTCCAAGAACTGTGTCACTCTCTGATTTAAAGAAGGTTTCTACAGCTGAGATAGAGAAAAAAACATGTGTTCTTAAGAATCTTGTGAATTTTTCACTGCGAATGAGCACTGAAATGTTGCCAATAGTGAGGCAGGTGATGAACATGAATCGTTGCTGTCTTAAACAACGTGTGTGGTTCAAATTTGGTTACATTTTAAACTTGAAAAATCTAACATTTAGTATTTGGACTAAATCGGACAAACTGTTATAATGAAGATAAAGCTCCCCCTATCATCCAAAATATAGAACCTATTCTTCCCAAAATAAGTCCGATTCCTGCGCACTTAGGTCTACGGGGTATAAAATTTGATCATCATCCCTGAAATAGTTTTTGAATTATGTCCGAAAACAGTGATTTTTGTATATAAAAAAAAAACTCACCCTAGTGAGTAAAATATGAACTCTTAGATTAATTCATGACATATACAAGACAGATCTCTTTCAGTTGATTCATACACACATATTTTGGACTAAATCGAACCAACGGTTGAGAGATTATGGGACAAAAACATTTGGAGATAAAGCTCCCCTGGTGTAAGAAATATACAACCGATTTTTCCCCACATTGATCCAGTTCTGCTTTGCAGTAAGGTTTATGGGGGAACACAATTTTAATATCATCAACAGAATAGATTTTGGGTTCCGGACGCTACGATGGCGATGAGTCTTCCATTATGTCCGCATCATTTCAGGGATATAATTAATGGAGAAGTTTCTCACATTCAGCAGAGCCTCAGTTGTTTTTTGTTTCACTCGTCTTTTGCTCGACCTTGCTGTGTTGTAACAGTCAGATATGGTAGAAGATGCTGCCAGATGGTTCAGACTGGTTGAAAAAATAATAATAAAGTAGCTTTCCTGGGAAATTAGTTTTTTTCCCTCTATGTAATTTGTCAGGCAATTCTTGAAGCCATGAACACACACAAGCTGACATCGCCTCAGCTGTCAAGTCTACTATTTTACTGATTCCTCTTAGTGATTGCAGTTATTACAGTGAGAAATACAAGTGCATTAAATATATCTGTTGGATTTGAAAAAAATGCTCCTGTGTCTGATGAATCATACTTTCGCCACCCACTTTCTGCCTGGTTATGTTGTTTTATATCTGCCCACAGAAATGACCGGTCCTTGAAACCAGTACCAGTGAATGGACCCCATACAAATTTGCAATACTCATATCTGTACATGTGTATCATCTCGCTCTTTCTTGCTATCACTCACCATTTCATCCAGCTTTCTAAGCTAATAGAATAGAATAGAATAGAATAGAATAGAATAGAACAAACTTTACTAATCCTCACAGGGAAATTCAAATAAATATAGTCAGAATAATAGGTGACTTCTAAATAATAGGTAGAAGTGAGTCATAACATTTTGTTTTTGGGTCTCAAGCTCTTGCAACATCCCTCTTTTTGTTATCCTTTCTCTTCTCTGGCATTCAAATTTATGTAAAGGCTGTGGCATTGCAAGAAATTCAGTCATGCTCCTCTGCATTTCATCCAGAGTTTGTAGTTGACAAATCTTTCAAATAACTCCCGAGTACACTACCGTAGTACTGACAATGTTCTGAGGCGGTGTTACAGAGGCTTAACGACTGAATGCACCCCTTCATTCAGATTCCATATGTTGTCTGGAGAGAGTCTGACATGTGTTGGTGTTTGACAAGCTGGGATGATAACGTTGGTTCTCCAATACTATACAGTTGATCATTGATATGCCGTAAGTCACCACCGCATTAGATTCTTTTTGATAACTCAGTACCTCTTTCTTGGATCATCTTCAAATTCAACACCAACATAGATCTTAGTTTGCTGCAAGTTCACTTGCATATTTCTGCCACTAGAAGGAGCTTTATCCCCAAAGTCGCAGTTTTTGTTCCTTCATTTCTCAATCATTGGTCCAATTTAGTCCAAATTCTATGCATTTGAATGAAATCGTGGAGATCTAACTTGTATATCTCATATTTTACTTGAATAGTTGATAGTTTACTCATTAGGGGGAGGTTCATTTCATGAAAAACGCTGTTTTGTAAACAAAATTTTTTAACTTTTTACAGACCGAATTCGTCGAAATTTACCTTACATGAATCTATACAAGGAAATCTAACATTTCATCTCTCATTTTACTGTAATAGGTCATGTACAAAAACCACAGTTTTTCCTCAGTAACTTCCCAACCATATGTCCCATTATGTCTTATTATAAATTTACACAACGAGCTCTATCTTGTATACACTATATTATTTCATTATAGAGTCCTTTAAGGCGTCGCCACACTGGATCATCTCGCATATTGATTTGGCATATAGGTTTTAGTCTAATTTGAGCTGATATGAATTGACCCAAGGAAATGTAGAGTCTACATGGACCATTTGAGATTATTTATGAGTCACATTTAATTTGAGGAGTTCAATCAGGTGGATTGTTTGAAAAATGACGACAGTGTAGGCGTTGTTGTACTTACGTGGTCTTATGAACAATCATGCATAACACATTTTGATGTTTTGACATGACGCTGTTACACAAAACAATACAAATGGCTCATACCATTTTCAGGAGAGGTTAAGCAACAGTAAATAAAATGTTTATGTTGTTTTAATGAGTAAAACAGTAATTTAAAATAGTGCTGAGACTAAAAACACAATTGATTATCATTTATTTTAATACTATAAACATGATAGTGCTGGTGTACAAAGGTGATGGATTGTTGAAATGTTTATTTCAACGATCCACAGCACCGCAGCACCGTTGAACATAAAATCCAACATCCCTGCAAGATTTGTCAGTGGTGAAAACGACGAGTCAGGATACTCGGGATAATCTGCTTCTGTGATTCCTAGACGTTTCCAAAGCTCCAAGCTTCAATACACCAAAGTGTCAATAAGACAAAACAGAACACATCCCAAAATACTTCTGTTAATGCTGTTAAAGAGTGAAGTTATTTCTGAATAAGCTGAGGTCATTTGTTAAACTATGTTTACTTCTAACATGGTGAATCGTCCACTCCATCGTGCCGCAAGAACTCCATCCTAGAGTCCAGCCGGGACATATTTCACTCCTCCTACCTCAGTCATAATCACCGATAGCTAATCAGAGACCTGATGGTGTGTCCAGTGAGTTTGAGAGTTTGTGCAGCCATATGCTATTCATTGTGGCTTCTATTGTTTAAGGTTGCAGAAGCAAAGCATACGTCTTCATGTTCCCTATATTAATTGCACTTGACTTTCGTTAGGACAAAGGAGGTGTCTGATGTTTGGAGAGGCACTGGTGAAGGGAAAGGGAGGTGGAAATGTGATGCTCTTCACAGCATCATGCTAATGAAGAGGATTATTATGTCCCCCCTCGGGCAGGGGAGGCAGACCGAGCTGGTGTGGGTGCAAGTTTTCACTTCTGACAGTGTGTGAGTGTGTGTGTGCGTGTGTTTGTGGGTGGGTGTTGGTGTGTTAGTGTGTATGTGATAAAAGCAGAAGAGAGATACTCAACCTTTTGAAAGTGATTCTATTATGTTGCCTCGACATCTTTGATCTGTATCCACTTTGTTAGGTGCTCATACCTATTTGTTAAAATATCCTGCTCCTCCATTGAGTCATAAAAACAAAGAGGTCTTGTATGCAGACTGCTTGTCTATTCAAAGGTCAGAGGCAAAACGTGTTCATGGACTGTGGAAAAACACACACACACGCACACAAACGTCATCATCATCATCTGTGTTCCTCATTTCCTCCTCACAAACACACATCCTCTCTCCATGCCCCTCTTTTTATCCTCTCCTCCGGTCCCCCTCCTCTTTCGCGCAGTAGCAGCCGGTGGTATGCTCCACTCATCCTCTATCTCTATCTCTCTCTCTCGCTCTCTCTCTCTCTCTCTCTCTCTCCCCTTTCAGCTCCTGCATCCTCCACACCAGAGCGAGACACTGGTGCAGCATTGATCCATACATGTGCTCCGTGGCTACTGGGCTCTTGAGAAAGCTCAACGTTGGAGTGTTTCTGAGTGTGTTAGCTGGTCCGTTTGAGGATATGTGTGTGTGTGTTGGTGTGGGGGAGCATTTTTGGTTCGGAGGAGTGTGTGTGTAGAGTGAGAGACAGCATGAGGATGTGTGGTGGGCAGGTGTTTCTGTGATCGGTGGAGTTATCAGTGTACTATTGTTGTGCTGTCTGCCTCATCTTCACTCCCATTTGGTTATTTTGTGAGTGCGTAAAGCATCCTGCTGGGATGTCCTCCCTGCCGGGTTCAACAGACGGGAGCCAGAGGAACTCGTGTAAGTGACTTTCTTCCTCTTCTCCCATTGACAGTGATGATGATGTAGATGTGTGTGTTTCAGTAGAGTGAATGTCTGTACGGCATGTGTGTCAATCTGTGCTGTCTAATAGAGGACCTTTATTTTGAAAGCCGAAAAAAAAATGAAGTCACAACAAAGAACTTTACATACGTGTTATTATGTGTGTGTGTGTGTGTGTGTGTGTGTGTGGGCACAGCAGAAAAATGGTGAGTGGGAGTGAAGATGCAAAGAGTCTGATTGTGTAACACTGCTCAGATAACAGAAATGAAATGCATGCTAGTGGGCTGAGAGTAATACTGTTTGCTCACATGATGTGGGAGGGTGTGTGATGTGGGAGGGTGTAGGAAGAAGGAGCATGAGTTTCGATATTCTCTGGAGCACCTCCAGCTGTGGATGTGTTGGAAACGTGCCCCGAATCGATTCACAACCGGGCCAGCTGTGTCTTTTCAGAAAGCAGAGGAGATTTGCTGATGTCACTCTCTACAAACTGGTGACTATTTGATTTCTTGAAAGAAAGCAGGGCGTATTAACTGAGAGGATTTAGTCCTTGTTAATCACAGTTTGTCATTCTCTGTTTCTTTTCAGCTCAAGGAGCTATTAAGCGTGAAATATTGTACAGGCCTCCATTTTTAAGTATGTACTTACTTTATTCCTTATTTTTTAGTCTATGCTCTGCGGCGTTAATGTGCCCTTTAAAATCGTTTAATATACTCCCTTAGAATAAAAAAACTATGGAATAATTGTTTCTTTGCATATTTTTGCATGTATTTATACCTTAGACACTCTAAATGTACCATAAAATGGTAATCATTTGGTCAAACAAATATATCTCCTTTCTCTCTGAAATATGTCTCAAATCATTTTTCTCTTATTGGGCTTTTTTGGTTGTATCAAGATACAATTCATAATTCTGTTAAGTGAGTTCCCAAATGCTTTAATATGCCCCCCCCCAAAAAAAACTCACGGAGTAAGGCTTTCTCAATAGCCATGGTTAATTCCTCCTCCTCCTCGGTGGCCCCCTTGACTTGTGGTGTCCCCCAGTGCTCCAGCTTTGGCCCCTTACTCTTTGGAATACACATACTGTCAGTGGGTCATATTATAAACAGGTTTAGTCACAGTTTTCTCGCAAAAATAGAAACTCAAAAGGTGTTCAACCAAACAGTTGAGTAGGACATTAAAGGGTTTAAGCAACACATATAAAAAAAATACATAAACAGACACGCAAACACAACCAAGTGAACGCTGGATGATTAATAAAATGATCTGACTCATTTTGACTCATCTGAGAGCTCACTGGACACCAACACACATACACACATACACACACACACACATACACACACACACACATGAACACGTACATTGACTGAGGCACAAATCACATCTGGGAGAATGGGTCTCCGTTTATTGCTTTCATTATTATTGCACCATCCCCCTTCTTCTCGTCTTCAGTCTCATTCTCCCCTCTGTTATTTTCTGGATGTTATTTACCGCCCGGCCTTGCATAGAATTTGCCTGGAAAGCTTTCGTGTTTCTGGATGATATGTTAGTGATTACGACCCACCCACCCAGCAGGTGCCTCCTATAGGTTATGTAGGGTTTTTTATGTTTGTTTTTTTGAAACAAGTGCATCATTTTCATGTTCAGCTATTTGAGTGAGTAATACGTTGAATAACTCCCACTTGTCTAGTTGTCTTCTTTGCTTTGCATTTTGCCGGTTTATTCCTTGTCAAGACAAATCCATCACATTACCGTCTTATGGAGGAGCGCTCTCACATGAAAACATCAAGTGGCCGCTGGCTACGATTACTGATTTACTCACCACTCACCATTTTCTTACATAACCCAATGAAGCATATGAGGAAACAATAGTCTCAACTAAACAGCTTTGGAGAAAAGAAAAATGGAGATTAGAGTAGTTGAAGATTGTAGAAAAGAAAAAAATGTGCGATTTAATTATCCAGAGGAACATTTTTCAAATCATGTTTCCATGTCTTGAGTCAAAGGACTGATTACTGCGGTGTTAATATTAAGTTTATATGTTAAAACAGTAATTTAATTGGAACAATTTCTCATTACAACTTTAAATGAAACACTTCCTGTCTGTCCTTATTTTTGCTCATTTAAAAATGGCAAGACATTAAGATTTTGATTACATAATCCTTAATACAAACACAGAGTAAGTTATTAATAGACTTGTGTTTAAAGCCATTGATTTTTGAAGCTGCTATATTTTTAGATTAGAGGGTTGGGTTTTCAATTTATTTTCCAGCCGCCTGTCTGTGTGGTTTCATCAAAGTGGAGGCGTCGGGTTCTGCTGTTAGTTTGTGTCCTCTGTAAAGGAGCAGCAGCAGGCACCTGCCAATGAGATGTATGTGCTGTGTCATCGCTTTTCCTGTCAAAAGATGTTTTCCTCTCCTTTCCTCTCCTCTCCTCTCCTCACCTCTTATCGGTACCTTAATCTCTCCTCCATATGCCACAATACTTCTACTCTCCCTCACTCATCCTTCCCCTCTCTGCTCTCCTCCAGCCTGGTTTATCTGGGTTCACATGAAACTGTAATTGCATGTAAATCAAAGCACTGCAGATGTGATTAGTCTTTTGTGCTGCTTTAATGAGTGTGGTCTGGACTATTGATATACGGTACAGCGTCTGGCTCCTGCAATGTCTCTGATGGTTCAATCCACGGGCTGTCTCAACTTTTAATGCTTCAAGAAAAAGGGTCACTTTTCCTACGGTAAACCTTTGCGGGATTGTGAATATTTTAAAGGTGGTTACTCTTGATGATTTATTGATCATGCATTAAAAGGTGTATAAGTATTCAGTTAAATTCAGAACTCAATAATGAATGGGCTTTAAAAAGGGCCATTACAACAGTATTAAAAGTAGATACAGTATTTACTTAGGGAATCTGTAATTTGATTGGAAAACACCTTGATGTGAATTCGTTTCCAACCATGTTAATGTAGCAAAGTTGGCAGAAAAAAAATGTATGAGACTTATTCAAAAGAGGGAGATATAGTTGAAAATCACATGACAAGAAATCCAGCCTCGGTCTATCTCAAACATGTACTGACTGGATTGGAACTGATGTGCCTGTAGTCAAGAAAGCCACTGACGGTAACATAAACCCACTAATTGCAACTTATCATTATAAAATGAAAATGGCTAAATTTATTTCATTGTATAAAGCTGGGGACAAATACAATTTCATCAATTACAGGTTTGTATCTTCACTTTGTCAGTTCTCCAAGATATTGTCTAAGCTGTTTATTGAGATGTTATACAACTTTATTGAAAAGCAGCATTTATTAACAGACAGTCAAGAAAGTTTCGGAGCAACAGATCAACATCAATGGATTTATTGTAGTCAACAGAAGAAATTACTAATGTGCTGATAATAAGAAATATACAGTAGGAGTATTCATTTCATATGAATCAAATCATCATATCACATCATATCAATCATAGTCATGAAATTTTACTGAATAGAATGGAAAAGTATGGCACCCATATCCGGATGGGTGTTTGCAAATCAACAGACTTGGTTATTAGTTGCGGGGTCCCACAGGGTCAGTATTATGTCCAAAACTGTTTATATTGTACATAAATGACATATGTTGGGTATAAAAAATTTAAACATTAAAATTTGTTCTATTTGTAAATTATAAAAATATTTTTTGTACCGGAGAAAATCTGCAGCAGCTTTTGGAGATGGTCACCGCAGAAATGAAAAAAATTAAACAGAAGTTTGACAACAAAATGTCACTAAATCCAAACAAAAATAAATGTATAGTCGAAATCCATAAAATACACACAAAGGAACACATGCTTATACATAATGTTTATATTGAGAGAGTTTTATATAAATAGATTTCTGGGTGTGACACTGGACCACAAAATCTGCAGGAAACATCAATTAAGTTCTGTAAGAACCAAGCTGGCAAAGAACTGAGGAGTTCTGGGAAAAACCAAACACACACTGGACCACGTACATGCATAATGGTGTGGCTTTGATGCATACATTACTATGTGCAAATGTCACATAATTAGTTTGCTAATTAGCCTAGTCACACATTACAGGAATGGGATGTAAGCAAAGATGCTGTCTTCTGATTTTCAAGGAGGTCATGCTCCCTCTGGCTTCACGCTGAAGAAGGCTGGCAATAGACGGTAAAACTTCTCTCTGTACTTTCTCAAGATATAAAGGATTATTGTTTTCAAATGTTGAAGGAAGAGGCAGAGTATGACTTGACATAATTATATTCCTCTACTATTTTCTTCTTTGCAAGTTATTACACGTGTGCGTTAAAGTGTAACACACACACACAAACACACACACACACACATACACACACTCATTCACAGCTTCCAACAACACCTGGTATAACAGGTGTTGTTGGAAAAACCAAGGAGCATCTTCTCTCACATCACCTCGGCTCTACCACATCTTGAACATCTTTACGCTAAGATTGTCCTCGCTGAATTAGATCAAGAGGAATAACTCTACACCATGAATGCTTGTGGGATCCAAATAGAAAGAATGTGGGAAATGCAATGGAAGTCGGAGATTGAGTGGAAAATACTATAAAGGGGTAAAAGAGAGCCCACAAATGTGCTGATGACGAGATCAATGAGAAAGGAAATAGGCCAACAGAGCAAAGAAAAGAGCAGAAGAAGAAAGTGGTTGATAGAGAAGACAAAGATAACCTCTGGAGGATGAAGGAGAGCAGTTGATACTAAGAATAAGAGTGACTCACGCATAAAACCCAGCCACTAATGGGTTTATGAATCAGTATACTTTTAGTGCCGGTCGCAAGACCAGATAAGAGGGGAAGGTAGAGCATCCGACAAAAAAAACATAAGTTGATTGTGATTTGGAAGAGAAAGAGAATTTCTGGAGCAAGTTGGATGAAGTGATGGAGAGTTGGTGAAGGGAACAGAGGAGATGAGGAGGTGATGAGCAGGTATGGTGTCAAGGACAGGACCGTGGAAAGACTGATGGTGGTAGATTTTGCAAAAAAGAATCGAAATGGCTGTGGAGAAGACATGTTTCAAGAAGAATTTGGAGTACAGGGTGACATATAAGAGCAGACAGGTTGACTACAGCTTATAGATTCGATGAAATCTGAGAGAGTTTGGAGACTGCATTTGGAGACAGGGGAGAACGTAGCCAGAAGGCATAGCATGGTAGAGGATCAATGGTGGAAGCTGAGTCGGGCTCTGGGTGGTAGTAAAGAACGCCAAGATGACTGGGCAACTATGGGAAATTTAATAAGGGAGACAGGTAGGAAGGTATTTGGTGCTTAATCTGGACACCGGAAATAAGAGACTTGGTGGTGGGATGAGGAGGTTCCGGAGTGCATACGTAAGAAAAGTGGGATAGCAAGGGCGATAAAGAAACTAGGCAGGAGTAAAAGGAGAAGTGTTGTAAGGCAAAGAGTGAGGTGGCGAAGGCTAAATGAGAGGCTATGACAAGTTGTGCCAGAGTTTGGACACTAAGGAAGGAGAAAAAACTTTTGCAGCAGATTAGGGTGATTAAGAATAGGGATGGAAATTAGTAACAAGTGAGGAGAGTGTGAGGTCCAGATGAAAACAGTACAGTGGAGATCTGATGAATGAAGAAAATGAGTGAGAGAGAAGAGTGAAGGGGTAAGAATTTTTCATCAGGAAGTCTAAGGATCAGAACTGATGAAAGTAAAAGGTGAAAAGGTGAGAGCAGAGGAATGGAGGTCAGTAGCAGCAACACAGAACACATGTGTGTGAATAAAAGGGAGTCAGGTGGAACGGTGGTGGCATCCCAGGTTTGACGTCCTGTAGACAAAGTAAGAAAGGCCAGATTGAGATGGTTTGGACACATGAAAGTAGTTGTAGTGGATCTATAGGTCGATGCTGGAGATGGAGTTGGCGGGCAGGAGAAGAATGGGATGAACTAAGAGGTTTCTGGATGTGGTTTAGAGAGGACATGCATTTGCTTGTTGTGACATTGGACGATGCGGAGGACAGGGAAAGATGGAAATAGATGATCTGCTGTGGTGACCCCTGAAGGGAACAACCGAAGGTAGTGAAGATAAACAATAAGAGCGAACATTGCTGAGTTGGAACTGATCATTTTTATTTGCTAAATGCCTCCAGTGAACATCTTACTTTTCAATCATGTCTTTGTAAACAAATACCGTATCCAAGCACAATAGGCTGGTGAAATGTGTTATTGGAAAAAGATAACAACACAAGTGAAAATGCTCTTTAGCGATAATCCTCTACTGAAAGAGATTTAATAGAAATTATTTTCTGAGCTGTACAAGAATACATTATTAGACAGATCCAGGAATGACATATGCAGTTGCTTTGTGCTTAACGTAGTGTCCCACTAACTTGAACGGTGAAGCAAGAGTTAGAGGGACGAATCTGGATTTGAACATGGCTGATGATTTCAAACACCAACTCAAATGTGCCTGTGAGTGATGTTAAACATGAAGACCAAGATATCAGATTGTTTCAAATCAAGCTGCGGGCGTCATTCAATAATGCACAAACACACGTTAAGGCACGTATACCAGCATACGTTCTCTTACAGACTATTAACTATAAAAATGCAACATTTATACAGACACAATCTATGTTTTTCGTTGAAAACCTAGACAGCTAAGAAATTGCATGGTGGGTTATCACGTTTTTTCTTGCCTCTCCTCCCACTCCTCTGTGAAGTGGTGAAAGAGAGAGAGGGTGGAGAAAGAAGTGACAGTGTTGTCAGACTGCCAGAAAGCCGGTCTAATTAGGTCCATGCTTGAACAGACAGTATTTACCGTCTCAGGCAGAGAAGAGGTCTGTTAAGGAGTTAATAATGTGAGGTCCAGTGTATTTAATGCTTCTGCATATTTTTGCATTTATGTTTCTGTCACCTTCATGCCGGAGATAGTTTTTATTTGCCTCTGTGTTGCTGTAAAGGGAGTTTTTCTGGCTCTATAGTGTCTTTTCCAGCGGTTTCTTCTGCTCTCTTTAACTCGCTCTCTGTCTTCCAACCCCCCTGCAAGCTGCCTTATATAAGGGCACATAACTAAGGTCAGGCAGAGAGATTTAAACCCCTCAAGGATTTCTCATTTGGACTGGGTCAAGGAACACATCCATCCCCACCTTGCTCCCTGTGACTCCTCCTTTCTCCCTCTGTCTCTGTAACTTACCTTGGAGAAAAATTAAGCGTTAGCATGCACGCATCTGAGAGAGGAGCAAAGGTCTGTTGGCATTTTAAATAATCCATAGGAGGATAATGGTGAACAAATCTTGGTTTCTTGTGTTCAGATATTTATAAGTTTAATATAGGACACATCAGGACATGTTGCTGTTGGGAGGGGAAAGGCTTCCCCACTGAGTGCTAGGTGACTGTTGGGCCCAGCTAGACGTCTGATACAACACAACAACAGATGGTTTGGCACCATTACTGGGCGACTGATCAAGTATTTAATCCCATTGCTAGAACATACCCACCTTAGGGAATGAAGACTCGCTCGGTATCTTACATTGACTGTTTAATAGTTTAATTATTGCAGGTGTATCACACTGCAGGAAAAAACTTGACCCACGTCTGATTTTTTTTCTGAAATGTGACTTTTTCATGGCAGTGTGAACCGCACAATCCACATGGAATCTGATCTGGAGTCGGGCCATTTCCATATGTGGTCAGAAATTAGGTTGGATTTTTCGCCACGCAATCTTAGTCAAATTCATCAGATCGGATATCCTGTGTCTTTGACTTCATCTTCCGTCGACATCACAACGGAAGGCATTGCAAAGTTACACGGGTTTTTGTGTCACTGTTGACACAAAAACATCATTATAAACTCTATATACATCAGTTTCAAGACTTTTACTACCAACAAATGTGTTCCAGCTTGCTTAAGTGTCTTCCGTCATGCTTCCGTATTGAAAACCTGCGTGACGTCTTTGTTATTCTGCTTTTTGCATGCGGGTCAGTTTAAGGCTGTGAACTGTTCATACTGGAGTCCGATATCAATGTGAACAGATACACAAAAAAGTCTGATCTAAAAAAAGTGTTAACGTGGCCTAAATGAAATATGCCAAGATAAATATCCAAAACTTTTACAGTAACATGAGACATTATTAACGAAAGGGGCTGCAGTATGGAGGAACAAATGCCATAGGGGTTTCTGTGAGATTGAATGCTCCCTTGTGGGGTTACTTTATCTCTCTGTGAAGGCTCTTTGTTAAATTCTTTCCCTCTAGCCAAGCTCAGACGTTTCACAATTCATGCTAGGGCTAGAATGACAGCAATCTGTTAGTGCCCAAAAAATGAAATGAAAGAGTGCTAAAAGGGAATACGGGAAAATGTGGCAAACACACAGTGAGAGATATGAGAAGTGGAAATTGTGAAAAGAAAGAAAACTTCTCTATGCTGATGATACTGCAATGTCAATCAAAGATTTCTAGAAATATTTTAAAAATATCTTTCCAGCACAAGCTCTCCACCCGATAGTTTGAAGGTTTATTATTATACTCATTTTTTGTTTGACATAACATGCTAGGAAGTAGAACAGTACTGCATAACGGCTTCCAGAATGAGACTCTCTCAGGGTTAACAAGAAATGTTTGTGTCAGAACATGATCCCTTCATTTCTGCTGATAGGCTTTATTACATGAACCATTTCAAGTGGGGCATCTGAATGCTTCTATTGCACAAGTACCATATATATAAGTAGTATAAGGCAGAATTTTGCTATGGCAACCCTAGTTTGTAAAGCAAAACAAATTCATTACTCATTGTTTTCATCTTACAAATGCTCCACAGCTTGTTGCCTGACATCTGGCTTTTGACTTAATTGTTGCAACTTGTTCGTCCTGTCAGCCCCACCTTAAGGTGATGTGTTGTGTTGATAGAGAAGAATTGTGGTCTTTACTGTCGTTCTCACCTTCTTTTTGAACCACCTGGATATGCAAAATAGGCGGTGATTTGCAAAAAAAAATAATAATTTGCATAATCCCTTCAAAGGATCAAATGGTGACTATAAATGGCTCTGAAATTACGCCGTGCATTGAGTGGGCCGGTTAGATCCTGCTGGTTCCGTTTCTGGTCTACCTATTTTGGAATGTTTTTAAATCAATCTGCATTAACAATTAGCAGGATAGGACATGAAATAATAATTATAATTATTAGAAAATATTAGAAATATAATTATGAGAAAATGCTGCGTATATTATGTAATTTATGGATGGATGGATGATATAATGGATTTTAACTTTGAACATCCTATGGACCTCATCTTGAGGTGTTCTGTTGCGTTGATGTAACAGAACTGCGTGTATTGGAGTTCTATTTAACTCGGACCAACTGGAGATGGGAAAAAGCGGGGTAATTTGCAAAATATTAGTATTAAGTATTGATATTAATCCCTTGAAAGGATAAAAGTGTTGGTATAAATGTTGCTGAAATGATGCAGTGCTTCTGACAGCAGGCTCGTTGGATCCCTCTGGTATGTATCTATACTGTATGTTTCTAAATCATTAGAGTATATAGAGTATTTCAGATAAATTGTATATTCACAATGCCATCCTTGGCAGCTCAATGAGAATATTAAACCGCTGTATTTTTGTGAAGGTAATCTCTTACAATTTATATTCTGCAGGGAGACCTTGAGTCAGGCACTAAAGTGGATGTTAGTCAGAGACGAATCCCCCCCTCATAAGCCATCACTGCGCATTAAGTGCACCCACTCATGACCACCCCCCCCTCCATCAGTATGGCAGCCTCATCGTAGCCCAATGAAAACTCTTCAAACTCGGCAATATCGAAGACACCTCAGTACGCATATCTGACCACCAAACACACCAGTTTTTTTTTATCCAGTTGTGGAATCAAGCAATATAGAAGTCAAATTCACGGACCCAAACGTTATGGGCCAGAAGAAGATCACGCAGGTGATTTAAATGTGTTAGTTCTTTGGTGTATTATATTCAGCATCTCCAATTAAAACCCAACAGAATGGATATGTTTAGCTATTTGCATCATGTTTGTAAATCTTGTAAAACCGCTTGAGGTTTACGAACTTATCAATGAGCATATTAGCGTCATATAACTAGGTCTGCGCTGTCATATGCGACAGAGTTGGCATATCTAGAAAAGCCACCATCCCCTGGGTTGTACAAGCTATCCCCCTGTTTGAGTACCTCAAATTAAACGGGACTCATTAATAATCCCAAAAAGTCCATATTGACTCAACCTAGATATTTCTATGAAGTCAGCAATATTCTCTAAGATCGGATCCCATAGTGACTCAAAAATTAAAGATTAATACAGTAAACATTTTTGGGAGGTCAGTAATAAAAGAGTCCTGGCCTTCCTTGTGTCAAATCATTTGAGCCAATTTGGACATAATCTGGGGAATTTACATAAAATATGACAATCCTTGAGAAGGGTCATAAGAAATAAATTTAAACTAAATCGGGTAGGAAGTTATGACGAAAAAATCTGCGGCAGCTTCGGGCGCAGTGGCGGCAAAACGATTCCAGAATAATTGTAATAATAATAATAAATAATAACAAACCAACAAATTGACTCTGATAGCTACCTGAAATCAGTTTTTCTACTGAAGTCTCATTCCCAGTTGTCCTTCCTCGGACTAAAAGTTTTTTTTTTCTTGTCTTCTACTGCAAACATAATTGCCACTCTGTGCCAAACATTCACAGCTGCAGAAACTAGTTTTTACTCATTTGCAATCAAAAGCTTGTTTGCAAAAATGCAGTGATCAGTATCCTAAGATGAGCCTCATCTGATGACGTAAATACAAAAAAACCCCCACAGAGAATCCCGCAGTAATATGGTGACCTATAATGCAAAGTAAACCGTTAATCAGTCATACATCGTCTGAATGAAACACGTTTAGCTCCATTTTTCACATTTGAGAACGATTTATAAAAAAGTTTTCGAGTTATCATGTTAACACAAAAGATCAGTGGCTGAGGACGCGGCGATGACAATTCAATAATATCCCCGACTTTTCGGGGATATAAGGAGTTATGTAGTTCATGCAGATACTTTGTCTTTCGGTTTGATACCTTTCAGGGTCGCAACGGTCGCAACTCTCCCCATTTATCCGGTTTTGGGACCGGCGCTAGAAGTACACTGATTTGTGACGCCTTCATCCAGCTACTATATTCCAATGTACCTGTTTCCTTTAATAGTATCAGAGGAAGTGTGAGTGTACGTGGAGCAAGAAAAGCTGGACCTCAGATTTAAAGAAATGTGCGATTTAGTAGCCTGAAAGTGTATGAAATAAGAGGAACATAAGTCATAAACACTCACACACACTCGGACCATCGCTCTCTCTCTCCTGTGTCACCACAGGACGACTGTAAGTCAGCTCATAAAAGCATGAAGCAAACGCTTTTTTCGATCCCTACTATAGTTCCATTATCACACTTGGCTGCCTCTTAACTTCAATCTATACACACTTTCCCGCTGATGCCCCGTAGCTGGAAGCCTCTCCTTTTGTTGTCTGATCACGAGAGTAGAAAATGAGGTTACTACATACAGGCACAGGTTAGGAATGGCACGGCTCCAAGAGGCTAAATAAGATGTTTCTCCAGTCAGAGCTGAGTAGACATGAAGAACAGCCATCTATGGTGAAATGGCAACATCAGGAATAAAGTTAAAAGCAGAGGATCAGCATTTTCACCTTCTGCTGTTGAAAATACATTAGCTGCCAACCAACCGACCAGATTAAATGCCTTTGGATGATGGAATTTTTTTCCCCAAAATAATACTGTACATATGTCTGAACACCTGCTCGAGATGTTTATTACCATATCTACCTTTCAACAGCCTCAGACTTGCAAACAGGGCTTGTAAGACATCCAGTCTGGCTCTGGTTCTTACGTGAGTGCTGATGAAAGTTTGATCAAAGCGGTGAGTGTGGGAGCCGATTATGCTGTACGCACTTTCTGTTGGCTGTATAAACACACGTTCAGTGAGCTGAGATGATGGTATATTCATGTACAATAAGACTCGGCTTCAATATTTCATAGATGACATCAAAACTATTGAGTGTAAGTAGACAAGTAGAAGCTCTCCCCAGGTTGTATTAGTAGAACAGTAGGTATTTTTGAAACTTTTCACTTCCTCAAGGTGTCCTCCAGAATTTAAAAAAAGTTAAATGAAATGAAAACAATGTCTTTATTGTCTGCTACTATTGTATTTAATTCAAATTATTTATAAAAATCAAACCTCTCACTCAAGCATGTGTGTCCCGATCATTGGCTCACCCTGCATGTTGTATTTTTTGCAGCCTCCTTTTGCCACAATAGCAGCCTGGTTTTTTTTCTTTAGTGTGGGATGAGGTTTGAGAACACATGGAGAAGATCTTGGACCAAACATAAACTCTCCAACTCCTTCAGATTCTGATGTCCCAAGCTTGTGGACTCTCCTCTGCAGCACATCCCAAAGATGTCCTGTGGGGTTTAGGTCAGGTGACTGGGATGGCCATGGCAAAACCTTTATTTTCTGATCTCTGAACCATTCTTGGGTTGATTTTGAGGTGAGCTTCAGGTCATTGTCCTGCAGGACGGTCCAACCACGGCCCACTTGAAGTTTCCTGGCAGGGGCCTTTAGATTTTCATCCACAATCTGCGGAGGTCTGATGTAGCCCATGGAATTGTCTTTTAAGAAGATATAGGGGGCCTTTGGAAGAAAAACAGCCCCACAGCATCAGAGATCCACCACCAGACTTCACAGTGGGTATATGGTGCTTTTCTCTATGGCTTTCTTTCTTACTATGACACACCAATCTGACCTATGACCTTGGTCCACTCAAAGTCCCAGTGGTTTTTGGCAAACTGTAAGAGCTTTACTTTGTGTTTGGATAAAAGTAGAGGCTACCATCCAAACAGCTCGTGTTGGCGTAGGTGACATCTGATGGTGGTCACAGACACTTTCTGACTCCAAGATTTAACTGACCTCTGCAATTATCTAGCTGTAAACCTTGGAGAGTATTTTGTCAGTCAAGCCATCCTCCTCCCAGCGTGTGGGTCAGTTTGCAGGCATGTTCACTCGCAGGTGGATTTAAAAAAAAATCTCCACTCTGTTTAATTGAACTACTGTAAATGTTGAAACTGACATTTTTATTACTGAGAGATTTGCCTTGTACACATTGCCAGATTTGTGCAGCTCTACAACTTTTCCTTCTGCGTTCTCGGGTCTTTCCGATTGTCAAGAACGTCAAAAAGAATGAGGAATAGGTCACCTCATATTTATACCCGAGTATACCAGAAAGTTACCTTTTATCACACACAGGATTTTCTAGTGATGGTAATAATTGTACCCATATTTTACAGAAAGATTTTTTGCATCCCATTTGACTCTTTTTTTTATTTTGAAAGGCTGCCAATAATTTTAATTCTAATAGATGAAATAAGAATTGGCTCCCCTTGGGATTTGTTTCAGCTATTCTAACCTTTACACAGGGAATGGAACTAATCAAAGCTGGATGTGTTTCGCATCCAAGGAGATGCACCAGGGTCCAAACCATTAGTCCTATTATTATCATATTGTACACTGCATCTTTTATTCTTCTTAATTCAATGATGAATTTGGGCAGCAGAGTTTGTACCACATATGCGGTTTTTTCAGGAGCTGGCAGTGGGTTTTTTGGGGATGTAAAGCTTTTTTTGGTGGTACAGGGAGAAAAAAAGAGCGAGAGAGAAGAAAGACGTTCTCCTGCATTATACATCAAGCCCGCATGAACACACCAGAAATATAAAAATCTTTCTTTTTTCCTGGCCATAGATGTGGTGAATGTTAAATGGACATCATATATGACAATCTTCATGCATATTTCACTTTCAAATAAGAAAACGAATAATAAACATAGTTTTCAATTCCGCGATGATATCTTTTATTTAAAAGCTTTTTTCAGGTCCAGAATATAGTAGCTGCTTGAATTGAGTTGCACCAAACCCTCAAAGTCACGTTGGCTCTTGTTATTTCACTATTGTGCTTTATCACATCCTCGAAAAATCGTCATCACGGCAACAGATCCTTCGTGTTAAGGCGATAACTCTAAAATTGTTTGATGGATCGTTTTCAAATGTAATACTCACATAGACTAAGTGAGGGGAAAACTATAGTAGTTTTGGGAAAGGTTGGTTGTATATTCCCGCCACTGGTGGGAGCTTGATCGCTTCTTGATCGCTTTGGACTAAATGGCTTCTCCGATTTAGTCCAAATTTTGTGCATATTAATAAATGCCAGGAGATCGATCTTATGTATAATATATGAGTCTAAAAGTTTATATTTTATTCACTAAGGTGATCTTTTTTTTCTCTTTTACAAAAAAACTGTTTTTCAGAAGATTTAACCTAATCGTTGATCCATTTAGTCCACATTTAGTGCATATAAATCGACTCAAGGAGATCCATCTTGTTTTGACGTCATGACATTATCATATTTTACTATTTTGAAAACTGTGGACATAAATTCACATCAAATTTGAGGAGTTCAATCATGGGGGCTGCATGTAAAATGCAAGGTATTGGGGGACTTTTCAGCGATATCCTCTTGATGTCAGGGACGACAGCGTATGTCCAGTTGTGCTTCTGGAGAGTTTAACCGTCTCTGTGTTATGAGGATCAGGTTTCCTAATTTAGAAGCTGACACACCGTCTTAGTAAACTTCCCGTCATTAAAATAAGACATTGACCGTATCTGTTTGATTAAAGCTCCCATCAAGCCAAGCAATAAACCTGCTATCGGATTCCTCACTGTTTCCTCATCCCTACCCCCTCATTCAGCCCCTATTACCGTTTCAGAGAGGTTTTGGTGACGCAAGTTTTTTTTTTCAACTTGTCTCCTGGGGAGCTGGGTAATTATTAATCCAGCAAAACAGCACAGCATAACTGTATTGTAAGTCTGTATGTTTGTAGCCTCTGTGAAGGCAATAAATTGAATCTTGCGCCGTTACAGTTTGATTCCTCATTGTCAGTGAGTGAGCACTGATTTATTCGCAGCCCAGGGATTCTTTGCCTCCTTTATTTATCTCTGAGCACTGGGAGGAGTATGGAAAATTGAATTCTTGAGGATGATTTGAAAACACATTTTATCCTTGCTAAGCTGGATGGACTGGAACCGCAAAACTTGATTGGCCCACAAGTTCAATTTACATTAGGAGACATATTTTATCCACGCTGCCTCAAACATTTCTTATTCTGGATATAATTGTTCTGTATCCTTGAAGGAATCAAAGTGCAGTCAGATGCAAGTAATAAAGACAAAATCAGCACAGATGAAGAGGGGTCATGTAGGTTGCACATTTTTATTATCTATTTATTATATCTATTCATGATTTCCCATGAATTTAAACAAGGAGGGCTATTGAGCATAAACTCTCTTTAGTAATAACACCTTTATTACACTACTCCCTGGAGGTAATTTGCTATAGCTGTCCTCCTTGCCCGCTTATCATCATATCCTTTGTGATAACTTTCCAAGTTACACATCCACCAAGATGTTAATGTGACAAGAATAACTGGAGTCATTTTTAGGAAAGGTCAGTTGCATATTTCTGCCACTTGGGGGGAGGTTTATCTCCAAAAGTTTTTGCACCAACATTTCTCAACCGTTGCTCATATTTTGTCCAAATCAAGTACTTATGAATCAACTCAAGGATACCTATCTTGTATATAAATATCACATTTTAATCCAGTACTTCATATTTTTCTCGCCACTGATGGATGGATCAGAGAGGTTGATATCTTCTTTGCTCGTTGGCGTACAGCTTGATGATATAATTTGTCACTCCACTCCCGCGTCTGTATCCATGTCCATCCTTTGTGGGGATGTGGCTGAGGGGGTACAGGTCGGTGAAGAACAGCAGCAGGGACAGTGCATAAGACTCGGTTGTTGGCCTTGGACTTGGCTTGCAGATTTGTTTCTCATCGGCTGCCCTCGGTTGTTGATGAATGTTATCAGTGCACTGTTAGCCTTTTATAGTGTAGCCGTCAATCCTGCCGGGTCTTTATGTCCTGGTTGATTGCTCTGTTGTCCAGCAGATGATGCTTTGACCCTCCGTTGTTGTCTCAGACACCCTTCAGGGCTTTGCTCATGTTCTCACTCATTGACCGGAAGTTTGCTCATGTTCTCAGTCATTGACCGGAAGTAGTATGATGTTCACATAAGCAGTAACTTAAAATCATTAAATGTTTAACTGATTACATCAGTTTTACTGAAATCATGGCCGCCGCCTCAGATCTTTCGTGTTAACGTGATAACTCAAAAACCGTTAGATCATTTATAAATTTTAGAATCACATTGACCTGTGTGCGAGGAAGAAATGGATTGATTTTTGGTAAAGGTCGGTTATATATTTCTGACACTAGGGGGAGCTTTATCTCCAAAATTATCAGGCCATAATTTGTCAAGCGTTGGTCCGATTTAGTCCAAATGTGTTGCATATGAATCGACTGGAGGAGATCTATCTATTATATACATGTTAATTGACTCTAATACATTATATTTTACCCACTACGGGGAGGTTTTTATGTAAATCTTTATGTTTTCGGACACAACTTCCTACCATTTTTCCGATTTCTAATTTTATACCCAAGGAGACCCTAGTGCAAGAAAGAACTGGATTGATTTTGGGAAACCACGGTTGTATAGTTTTCAACACTAGGAGGAGCTTTATCTCTTAAAGTTTTCAGGCCATAATTTCTCAAAAATTACTTGTTGTTTATACGTAAAAGTCCAGGTGTGTTGTATAACCTTTATCTCCTCTGCAGCTGACCTTATCAAACATTTGGCTTCTGCTGATGTAAGCATAATTCTCTCAGCCCATCTGATGTGTGACTATAAGGTAACATACTGTATACATTTGCTGTTTGCTTCAGTATACATTTATAAAGGGCCAGTTTTCTTACAGCAATGGAAACTTTTCGATGTAAATGTCAGTGAGACAAAAAAGCTTAAGAAAATGTCACATTGCTTCCAAGCATATATGTTATAAACAAAATATATGTTATATTCTGATTGAGGCAGTTAAATACATGATAAATCTGAAACTTTACAGAGGATGGATGTTGTTTGGTCTAAACACGTTTTCTATGACTCAAGGTGTGGCCATATAAGACTCTATATTTCCCTGAGCTAAGTTTATTTTCCAGCTCATGATGTCACTACAGTTGATGTTGCTGCAGCTTTGTTTACTTGAGAGTTAAAAACGCTCCGTTAGCCTGCCGAGTCTTATCAAGTCTGACTTTAAGCTCCTCAGACGATGCAGGCCGAGGCTGCGTTTAAATCCCTCACAGTGCATTCACTATAAAATTGCCAGAATATCCCCAGCCTTCAAGCATCAGCAATATTGTTCGCTGAGGCGAGGCCACAGCGAACAGACAACCGCTGATGTTTTATCCTCGTCAGACAAACACCGATGTTTTATCCTCGTCAGACGAACACCGATGTTTTTTCCCCGTCAGACGAACACTGATGTTTTATCCCCGATGTTTTAGTTTCAAGTTGTAAAATAGACTAGGCTATGCTGTCATACCCAACAGCAAGGTTATAACCTTGAACAGTCCCCGTTCCCCTGCGTTGGCAAACAAATCCCCTGACTGGACTCTTCAAATTAAATGTGACTCAATAATAATCTCAAACCGTCCATATGGGACCAAAAGGTTTGAAGTTATGCCCCAAAGCAGTGTTTTTGTAAAAAAAAGAAGAAAAAGAAGCTCCCCACTGTGATTAAAATATGAACTCTTAGAGTAAAATAAGATAAAAGCAATATAGATATGCACCAGATATGTACTGAATCGACGCAACAGTTGAAAAAATTAAGGTCAGAACACTGATTTTGTGGATACAGATCCTCCTACTGTCGGAAATATGCAACTGACCTTTCCCAAAATCAATTCAGCTCTTCCTCGCACTAAAGTCTATGTGGGTATAACATTTGAAAATTATCCGTGACAAAGTTTCAGTTATGCTGTTAACAGGAAGTATCTGCAGCAGCAGATGCATCAGCAATTCGTATGCAACCAATTTAAAACGGAACCAGTGGTTAAGATCTTCTGTTAAGAACTTCTGTTCTTAACCACTGATTCTGAAAATCAGCGTTTTGATTAAAATAAAGCTCCCACTCCTAAGTAAGATATGAACTAGTACAGTAAAATATGATATATACAAGACAGATCTCCTCAAGTCGATTCATATTCACCAAATTTGGACTGAATCGGAGCAACGGTTGAGAAATGATGGTCTGAAAACTGATTTTGGAGATGAAGCTTCCCCCAGTGGCATCACTATATAACTGACAAAATCAATCCAGTTCTTCCTTGCATTATGGTCTATGTGGGGATAATATTTGAAAATGATGAACTATGAAACAGCTTTTGAGTTGTCGCATTAACACGAAGGATCTAAGGCGGTGGTGCTGATGATTCCATAACATCTTTTTGGAAATAAAATAAAATATAAGGACATTTTAGAAACATAACTTGTTCAGTCTTAATAGTCACACACTAACAAATGTCACCCCCCGTCAGCCCTGATTGGTACATTCCTACTGTACTGTGAGGATCTGGGATGTTATATGACACCTCTGATCTGCTGCTGTACCCACTCATGACCCATCCACTCTACATGGGTGTGTGTGTGTGTGTGGGTGTGTGTGTGTGTGTGTGTTCCTGTACACATATCAGCCTGTCCAAGCAATTAATGTCTTTCCATCCATTACTGCTCTTGGTGTGACTAATTGACAGATTAAAGCGGGTAAATAACACTGGCAGGTTGAAGTTTTGTGAAATTGGTCAAAATGGATAGATCGGATTACTTTAGGCCGTGTAAAGAGCTTTTACATTTTTGAAGGATGCCTCTCAAGCTGTATATCATCATTTGCCTAGTTTATAATGAAAAATACTCCAACCCCTGAGTGTGACTTTGTGTGAAGAAGAGCACCCAGCGAGTTTTTCCTCACATGTTAATGAGTGGTTGCCTGGTTACGAGTGTAGTCAGCAAGAACTAGTTAAATGTGACTTTTCTGGTTCGATGATGGCGAAGCCTCAATGCGTTTTGTGACTGTGTATCACGAAAACCTGAAGCATAAAGACGGTTCAGAGTGGAACTGAACATGTTTCATTCAGCAGACGTATGAGTGACTAACACTTGATTTGCGTCGTAGAATCCAAGGTCGAAGAAAATCGAAAATGTTGTCACTGTGTTGCTGCAGGATTCTGTCTTCTTTTTTATTTTTTATATCACATCCTACTGATGAGGCTCGTCTTCAGATACTCATCACTGACTTCTGCATTATTGCAAACACGCTTTTGATTGCGAACCAGTCAAAACTAGTTCCTGCACGCATGCCAGCTGTGAATGTTTGGCAGACAGAGCAGCAATTATGTCTCAACACCGCCGGAGCCTCAGCGGAGAAATCTAAAAACCTTTTTAGATTTCTGTTGGAAAGCTGAGTGGATGGATTTGAGGTTGTCGTTGCTCTGAAAAAAGAATGGTCATCAACTCATTGATTTATTATTATTTCCCATGCTCGCTCCCTGGACCACATCGCCCCTGTCCCCCAGAACCTCCACTGAATCCCCATTACAATCCGCATCCGGTTCAAACTCCTTCTCCTCACCAACAATGCCCTCCGTGACCAGTCACCCTCCTACTTAACGGACCTCCTCCTCCCTCACAATTCATCCCGCTGCCTCCGCTCCACTGATGCCAACCTTCTCTCTACTCAACTCAGGACCAAGACCGGACCTGGGGTGACAGTACCTTCTCAAATATTTTTTGTCTGATCTAGATTCCTCTTTTAAAATGTTATTTTACTCTGAATCTGCAACGCAATAACCATAAAAACGATTTCATGGATCGTTCTCAAATTTTATATCCATATAGACCTCAGTGCGAGGAAGAACTGGATCGATTTAGAGGAGAAAAGTTGATTTTATTTTTTCCAAACTAAGGGGAGCTTTATCTCTTGAAGATTTCAGGCCATTAGTTCTCAACTGTTGGTCCGATTTAGTCCAAATTCAGTGAATATGAATGAACTTGAGGAGATCTCTCTCATATTTGTTAATCCAAAAGTTGAGTTTTATTCACTGTGTTTTGGACATAAACTTACAAATAGTTCAACCGGGGGATTGCTTGTAAAACGCAAGGTCTTTGGGGGCTTCTCAGGGATGTACCCTTGCTATTGGGGTCGACATCGTAGGATTACTTTTAATCTTGGATCCCAAAAGGCAAGAGTTCTGAAGAAAAACAAAGTTTAACTATAAAGTACAACAACTGTTCAAACATTCCTGGAAACATTCAACATATAATACCTCAATAATTCTGTGGTTCTGGAGCCAAATAAAAGCTCTGAAAGAATGAAGACTCGTCCAGCTTCACATGCATTTATGAGTCATTGTGTGGGAGCATGAACTCAACAGGATGGAAAGTTCTGGACAGAGAACTCAAGAAGTTGCCACTGCTTCACTTCCAGACAGAGAGTGTGGAAACAGACAGCTGTGAGACGGTAAAATACCGCAAAAAACAACAACAATCCAGATATACTGTTATGAAACAAAAATGTTACTGTAGATTTTAATGTACATACCAGCAAAAGCTGTCATTTACAAACAATGATACGAGTAAAGAAAAACAAAAAGTAATTTTTCTGTTTTTGTTCTATTATTTTCAAAATTGTGTTAATTTCACTAAAACTTTGAATTTCTAAATATTCTGACTGTAAAAAATCGACTGTCTTGAATTTTATAGTTTATTACTGTACTGTTTTTAACACAGTGACAGTTTTTTACTCTATTTTTAACATTACATTTTTTTGTAAACAGAAAGATGTTTACTGGTTCCGTTTATTATCTATATACTATATTTTTATTATATATAATCATTAATGTACTAAATAGTTTTTTTTCTTTTTTTTCCCTTTTTTTTTTCTTTTTTTCCCCTTTATTTATATATCTTATTTTATTTTTTTCTAAACTCCTAAAAATTTACTACTTTATGTAAAATCTTTGCAGACAGGTTTACTACTTGGTCTTTGACGGAACAATTCTGGCAAACACGGCTGCAGCTATTTTCCCATAAATTGTACAGAATTTTTATTTACAGTGTAAACTACTGGATCGTACTCAGGCGTCTGTATTGGAGCGTAACGTGCTTCATATCCTGTGCACACTTCAGAATGTCTCATTTGTGTTCACACTCGGATCCAAAATTCATCCAATAAACTCTCGGCATCATCCGTATTTCGTCAACTAACATGCAAATGAACTTGATGTGTGTGAGAGAGAGGAAGTTGTGTTATTCTTACGGCGAGGGGCTGCCGCCGGCAGAAACCTGAGCAGTTGAGAGATATAGAGGCAGACAGAATCTAAAAATACCACGGCCGGGTGAGAGGCAGAAGAAGAAGAAGAAGAAGAGGAAGAAGAGGAGGCAGTGGCCTTCTTCACCATCAAGCCTGCCTCCTGGTCTTCAGGGCTGATGAGAGTGCTGCTGCCTCAGAATGAAATATCACCACGTTATAAGCGAAGGGAAACAAATCCGTCTGAGAGCCGACGGCTAATTTACAGTGACGGCTGGAACAAAAGCGCTTTGTATCAGATATTGAATGTTTAATCTGGTGAGTCAGTGTAACGAAAAGTCGGCGATAATGAGATTGTGAATGGAGTGTCTGGGCGTCAGTCAATATAAGCAGAATGAAAGATTGAGCTTGAGAGGCTTGAATATTCAAGAAAACACAAATCTCAGTTTAGAAAGAGCTACAATTTAAATGTTCTGTTTGAAGTGACTTCATCAGCCTCCACTTCAAGATCCCATCATTACTCCCTCTAAGATGGCAAAAAGCTTTTTAAAAAAGTCTTATACCATGTTGCCTTTTACCGCCTACTCCTCTTCCTCTTTAATAGTTTGGGAGGAGCATATCTAATGGAGCGATGGTTGAAGTTCAGTGAGGAAGACTACTCCGCTCTACATTTACACAGTAGATTAGGGTCTTTTCCAATGACTGGACTTGCTGTCTCACTGATCATCGCACAGGCGTGTCTTCAGAGGTTCACCTGCTGTATCATTTTACTGGACCCAGCAGAGTCATCAGCCACCGCCACCGTACACATTTAGACTCCATGGGGAGATTTGTTTTGCTGCTGCTTCTCAGTACGGATACCCTTAAGTCGTCATTTTCTAATTTAACAAAGACTTTAGAGGGACTATTTATATCTCCGGAAAGTCAGGGATGTCAAGCAATCGTCATTGTTGCTGGTTACCGTCGTCGCGTCTGCCGCCTCCGCCACCGCAGAGACCCTGTTTCAACAAAATAACTCAAATACCATTTCATGGATAGCTTTCAAATTTAAAACCCACATAGAACTTAGTCCAAGGAAGAACAGGATTCATTTTGGGAAAGGTAATCGGCATATTTCTGTCATTAGGGGGGGCTCAACTGCACATTTAATTTCATTTAATTTAATTGTATATAATGTTATTCCGTAATATGATCTTGCTGCTGTAGCCCTGCAATTTCCCCGTTGTGGGACTAATAAAGGTTTATCTTATCTTATCCCCAAAATTTTTCTGACAATAATTTCTCAACTGTTGGTCCAATTTAGCACGAACTCGGTGCTTATGAGTCGACTAGAGGGGAGCTATCTTGTCATTTTCATATTTTACTCACTAGGAGGACCTTTCATACGTACAAAAAACACAGTTTTTCAGATGAACATTCCATTTCAGTTTGAGGAGTTCAATCAGGGGGATTGATTCAGGGGATTGGGGGCTTTTCGGGGATATATCCTTGCTGTCGGAGACGACAACATGGACCTATTTATCATGATCACAATGTGCTGTATAAACATTTATCTTTTATTATTTGCAGTCTCTTAAATGAGTCGGAGTATTCTTCACTTGTAAGAAATCCTTTAGATTCTGAAAGATCTAATTGAGGTACTTTAAAAAAAACAAATACTTAAAAGATTCACTCAATCTTCTTTTCACGTCTGAAAAGTGATTGATTTAGTTCCTGTCCCTAACCCTAACCCTCCTCTACTTGTTCTTTCTTGGAAATCTAGAGAGTGTATGTTTAAAATCCCCCACACATCTATGTGAGCACACCTACATATGTGGTCACACGTACGCCCCGCGGCACCAGCCTGTTTCCTGTGGGTTCTGTTTCCTGCAGTCGGAGGACATTCAGATCACTGCAGATATTTCACTGTAGAGCCGAGAACGCGAGAATAATCGTACTAAAAGCCTTGTGACATTTTGAGTAGTCTGCAAAAATAGTTTACGTAATTTATATTCGTTTTATTACCCCTGGCGACCGGAAATCTGTTTTTGGACCGCATGATGATTGCAAGAGGAGACGCTCCAAGTTACACAGCAGGAACAAACTCAGGTAGTACATGCAAAATATTTCACTTCTTGTTCATGTCAGAATTACAAAAACTGTATCTTGTAGACCTAATCTGGGAATAAAGCCTGAATTCTGAGTTTAAAGTCAGAATTCTGATAATAAAGCCTGAATTCTGAGATTAAAGCCTGAATTCTGAGTTTAAAGTCAGAATTCTGAGTTTAAAGTCAGAATTCTGATAATGAAGCCTGAATTCTCATTTTATATTCAGAATTCTGATATTAAAACCTGAATTCTGAGTTTATAGTCGAATCTAGAATTTTGAGATTAAAGCCTGAATTCTGAGTTTAAAGTCAAAATTCTGATAACAAAGCCAGAATTCTGAGTTTATAGTCAGAATTCTGATATTAAAACCTGAATTCTGAGTTTAAAGTCAGATTTCTGATATTAAAACCTGAATACTGAGTTTATAGGCGAATCAAAAAAAAAATTTCACACGGCCAAATGTCTCCGTAATCCTCTTCTGTAGTTTCAGTTGAAAATAGACAATTTTTCATTTCAGTATCAGTCCATTGCTGGAGACCTTCATTGATTTTTTTTCTTTTTACCTAATGAGAGGTATTCCTCTCTGCTTATTCGACACAAATGTCATCGAAAAACATGCGTCCTTCAAATTGAATAAAATGATGTAATGATGTATTTCATATATGAGCGTCTGCTGTGACTAACGTAATGCAATTTCCCTCAATCCTATGAATCACCCCCCGACGTACGCGTCTGTGTAAATATGGATTCAACAATGTACCTATGAATCATGTCACAGCACAGTTTAATTGACCGTTTCGTGAGGCTTTGTGAGCTTTAACGTGTGCATTTACACAAATTTAAAGGTACAAGTGTAGAGAATTCACATCCAAGCCTGCAAGGATGAAATTTTGTTTGACTTAATGACTCTCCTGTTAAAGTCGCGTGAGCCAACTTAATCCTGCAGGCTAAATATGAGTGAGAGCTAAAAATAGTCCCTGTAGCTACAGTAACGTAGGCAGGATGTGCTTTTCTGGTAGCTGATAGTGGAGAAAAGGCTGAGAAGGAGAATAAAAACAACGGCGGTGGTTTACTGTTCTTAATTAAAAAGCCTTGGGCATGTCAAAGAAGAGTCACTCATCACTAATCACTCATTTGAGCGATGGTTTTTGAAAACATTTGAATCGTTCGGGGGGAAGCATCAGAGCCTCACAGATGGGCCCAAACCCGGAGCATGTACAGAGATGGTCTGAACAAATGGACCCCTCAGACCAATAATGGATGCTGAATTTGATTAGAGACCGAGATAAAGAGACATGATCTAGGTCCATCATTATGGCCGTCTGTCCGCAAACCCTCTTCCTCTCATCTAAAGCCTGCACGATTCTTGACAACCCGATACAAAGCTTCCACGAGAAACTTAATCTAATAGAACCATCTCCGGCAGCCAGCAGAGGGGGTCCAGCACAGCGTCAGGGGGGGAAACACCAGGGCATGGAGGAGGAGAAAAGAGGGACAGTCACATAAAGGAGGAGAGAATTTCTCTTTTCCACATCCTCAAGGTCCGTTAGTGTGACGGTTATCGTCCCTCATTGTTCCCGTCTTTGCGTCCAACCATTCAGGACCGCTTCGTGTGCGGCGCTCGCTCTGATCCGCCGGTAGTGAAGCGGCGTATTGATTTTTATAAGGGGGTGGTGAACACGAAGGAGAGAGGGACAATGGTGCTCAGCAGGGTGAGACAGACAACGACATATGAACTGGGATGTAAACACAAACACACAAACGTTAACGGTAACGTTGGGATCAAAGCAGACACGTCGGACCTCTTTGTGCGAGACCACCTTTGTTCTCTTTGTAAGGCCGCGGCCCGTCTGCTGTCAGGCTTTACTTGTGCTTTTATCAGCGAGCACGGGGTTAAACCTGCAGCCAGATTAATGCCAGAGAGAGAGAGAGAAAAAATAAAAAAGTTTCTCTATGTGGCGTATTTTGTGCAGCTTCTGTCAGAAAGCTTATTTTCACGATTTGATACAATCTACTTAATTTTCCTTTGGAACCTTTTTTTCCCTCACCAAAGCAAACAAGAAGGGGCTTAGAACTGATCCTTGGTGCGGTCCCACCTCCACTCTGAATCCATCAGTCACTCCTGCAGCACAACTCACTGCTGTCATACTAAGGAACTAGTATATAAGGCTTTTCTTCCCACCTAGAATCTCCTTGATCCCCTTCCTCTCCTTCGTCCTTATTATTTAACAGTATGAATTTCTAGACTTGCATATTTTTGAATTGTGGGAGGGAAGCTGTATTAGCCGGAGACAAACTCCACACAAACGACAAACTCCACACGGAAAAGACCCAGCAGTGGATTTTAATCTGGAACTTTCTTGCTGTTATGCATATATAAATAAACATACATATGAATAAAGATGAATATGATATAAACATGCATTCAACTTATTTTTGCATAAGTTGGTTTATTTTTCGTTCCCTATTGGCACAAAGTTCTACGTTGGAGCTCAAATTAGTGGACCCTAATGCAAAACACAGTTTTGAAGATAATAAACACAAAAATAAAGTTTAATGAATGAGATCTGATTCATAAAACAGGAAAACCATGTACAAGAGGCAGAAATAACATCCGTCAGAAAAGGATAATAATGATAGACAAGGGAAACAAAGTCGAAGGCAAGAACTCAGACTGTCGGTTTGAAGGAAGCCGCAGACGGGAGGAGGAAGTGGAGAAACTAAAAAAGGATGAGAGGGGGGGAAATAGGGAAGGTCACCGGGAAGTGAGAACACTGAAAACATTCACCTTCAAAAATAAGTTAAGAAAAATAAATCAATACAAGGTGTGTAGTCCAAAAAGAACTGGCAATAGAACAAGTGAAAATTTGTTTGGTAAGATTTCTTAAAATAAAACGAGACATTTAGATGAAGGACATCTTGACATGAGCTGGTAAATCTAGTATTTCACTATAATTTAATAATATTAGGAGGTTTTTGTGTCTCAGAATCAACCAGTGATGCTTAAATGTAGTTCCCCCCCCCTTTTTTTTTTTGCAAGATGGTACTTAATCACTTTTTTTTTGGTTTGGTTTTTATTATAATATATGAATTTCTGCATTTTTATTTATTTTTTAATTTTTTTAATCTTATCTCCTTAACCACCTCATACATTTACCCTCTGGAGATTTATAAGCTTTGTATAAATTCACTATCGACGCTGTAAGACTTTGTAAAGAACCGTGACACAATGTTAAATATACGGAACATCAAACGTTTTATATGTCGTATATTTTGTATTTAATCTGGGGCTGCTCTTAAATAACGCCTCCATCTATCAAAGGGAGACGATAAAAACCAAAGAGACGACCTGTCAGAGACCCCAGGCTGCAGCCGTACCCAGAATCCTTCACACTGTCGGTCCAAAATGCTCCGTCCACACACACACACACACACAGACTCACACACACAGACACACACACACACACAGCCTAGATCAATCACTATCCAGTAAAAACCTGATCTTATCTGGCTAATTTAAGACTGAGCCTGTTTTCATTCAGTAGATGTTTCACAAAATGATCCCATGTTTTCGTATGAGGAAAAAGAAAACCTGTTATAATAACATTATAACTGTTGGACTGTGTGATGTTTGAATAAAATAATAATACTGCAACAGCGACGGATCCCCCCCACTCACAGCGGTTTAACTGAGGATACAGTCGGCAGGAGATGAGTCAGTGTGGGCAGCTGGAGGGGCTTCAGTGCTCGTGGTTCTACTTACTGCAGAGCAGAAAGTTCCGAGGGGGGGGGGGAGTCTTGTTCTTCAGGTGTTCTCCACTTTAATGTCACATCAGAGCTACTAACTAACTTCATTCAAAACATTTCCCCCCTCTTTCTCATAGTGGAGGTGGAGGCAGAGCACCCACAGAGAGGTGCAGAGCAGGGCGGCGTCCCACCCCAACAGGTGAAGCTGAAAGAGAGGCAGAAGTACTTTGAGGAGGCATTCCAGCAAGACATGGAGCAGTACCTCTCCACCGGCTACCTGCAGATTGTCGAGAGGAGAGGTGAGAAGTTAAGAGCCAAACTCTTTGTATTATATCTACAACCTGAGATGAAAAGCGTTTCCTACGGTCCGATGTACTCATGCTATGCCATCTAGAATTTAAATGGATTAAACTCAGCATCCTGATACCGTCAGGTGAAACCTTCGCTTTCCAGCTCAATATCACAAGATAGAGGTTTTGTATAGCAGGGCTCCAAAGTGAGTGCTTCTCACGAAACACACAAAAAGGAGCTATTAGTTTGAAAAATATGATTGTGGCATATAAATGTAGTATTCCACTGGGATTGAATTACACACCTGTGGCAGTTTACATCAACTATTACCTCCCTGAAACACAGAAATGAGGGGTTGCATGTATTACTGGCCCGGTTTCTAATGTGATTTTTCTTCTTCTACTCGTCCATCCTGCTCCTTTAACCCTCCGTAAATGGTTTATTAAAGAGGAGCAGTTAGGACGGAGGAGAGATAGAGCAAAAAAAGGAAAGCCTAGAGTCGAAAAATGTGAGAGACTTGTGTTTTCAATGTCAATCAACATTTTATTTTTTGTATAAATATTGTGTTTCTCATAACGGACCACGTGAGAAGGAATCAGTAAAACCCGGTTTGAGGTGATGAGTGAAATATTCTTTGCTCATTTTAAAGGAAACATGGATTCGGACTCGTCTGTAGCTTCCGTTCATTCATGTTGTGTTAGAAAAGAGGCTTACATTTAGGCTCCATTCTTAGAGAGATATGATCACGTGCGTATGGTATGTTCACCAAAGATCCACAAGAAACTCTTGTGGAAACACAACAGACTTGAAGAGCCGTGATTACTATAATTATTATGATGGTAATTCAGGTGAAAGCCCACGAGAAATGAGGCCGCGGTGTTCGAGTTGAACCAAATAAAAGAAGCTGTGGCTCGTTACGATTCACTTAGTACAGAACAGGACTAATAACATGGTAATAACATAGTAATAACCAATAAGGCGCTTAAAAAAACAAACTTAGCTGCAAAGTCTGTCAGTAGGGTGAAGAGACAGATAATATATATGGATATATGGATAAAGAGGGGAGAAGACACAGAAACTCTAAAGAGAATAGGGTGAATAAAAATAAAGGACAAAGTGAGAAAGAGCAGCAGATGACATAAGTCACCAAAAGCATGTCTCAAGGGTCTCTCTCTCTCTCTCTCTCTCTCTCTCTCTCTCTCCGCGTGTATCACTCACGCTTACACTCTCTGCTATCTCACTCCTGACAAAAACAGTTCCTCCCAGCAGGGGAACCTTTCAGGGAAGGTCACAGTAGGGCTTAAAGAGGAGCATGTTAGAGGCAGTCATATGGAATCAATGCTCTGCTGCAGTGCTTTCCGGACAAAGATTTTCAAACATAGCTGAAGTGTTGGGTCAAGTGTGTGTGTGTGTGTGTGTGTGTGTGTGTGTTTGTGTGTGTGCGTGCGCGCTCGCTCCAGGGCTGCAAAGACCGTTTGATTAGGGCGTCAAAGCCAAATGAGCCTCCCCGTTGCTGTTTTATGGGGCTGACTAGCTGCTGTTGATGGTAATTGAATCGCTGACAGGGGACAAATGGAAATACACACAAGAATTTTTGAGCAAACATTAAACCCTGGTTCCTCTAAGATCTTCACACATACTATATCTTCATCAGGGTTTGTTTAAAGATCGGAATTTCTTTTTACGTAAAGTGCATTCAAATGAACTACCAATTTTGATCTGAAAAGATCGTGTCTGTGTGCGAGCGTGTGTGTGTGTGTGTGTGTGAGTGCATGCGTGTCTGTGTGTCGGTTTGTGTGTGCGTGTTGTGCTACTTAAAGGACGGGGAGACTTTTGGGGCAGCCCTCATGGGAAATAACATTCCCCTTCTGTCTCTCTTTCTTCACTCTTCTCTCCCTCCCTGTGCCGCCCTCCTCTGCTCTCCTCATTTCCTTGAGGTATGGTAGCCAATGATATCTTCTCTCACTGCTGTATGCCGACCAATCACCTCCCTTCTTCCTGTTGTGCTCTCAACTTTGCCCTCAATCCCATCCCAGCCCCTCACCCATCCCCACACTGCACTGACTGGCTCTTTGTGATGCATGCAGCTCATCGTGATGGGGAACCAGCGGGTTTGGTGGTTAATCCAGGACGGTGGTAGCTGGTTGTTAGATGCTGTGTTGGAGGTGTTCCCACTGGTCTTGCTGAATATGTTAAACCGAATGCTAGGATACCAGCATTTCATGCAATGATACATTTATACTGAATTCCACACTGGCAGAACAAACTAAGATACTCTTAGGTGTCTTCATTGATGTATTATCTTTATGCAAGTGTGTAAGTTTATAATTACTCAACCACAATACAGTTATAATTCTGTGTTACACTGTATTGTTGTTCAATCCACTTAGTGATCACACTTAACCCGATAATCTCCTGCTTAATCTTATCTGTTTGGTTAATGTGATCTAGCTGCAGCATGTACATGCTAAAGAGTAAGGGGCGAAGGATGGAGCCCTGAGGGACACCTCGGGTCAAAGTAGTCACAGAGGAGAAGGCAATTGAGAAAGTCCACAAGTAGGATTATTTATTTGCCATATTGAAGCATTTGTCACTAAACAGATTTATGGAAATTGATACAACCTAAAAAAGTCAAAAAAGAACAACATTTCGGTAAAACATGTTATAGGAATAAAATACTTTATTATAGTGCAGGACGATAAAGGGCTAATATACTTTTAGTGCCGGTATCAGTATATCATGAGACCAGGTCAGGCTAATTGTTTCAACCGATCTTTCCCAAAAACACTCCAGTTCTTCATCGCACGAAGATGTATGAGGCTCTAGGATCTGAAAATGATCCATGAAATAGATTTTTGAGTTATAGCGTTAACACGAAGGGTCGGACGATGATGATTCCACGATGTCCCCGAGCATTCAGGGATAGAATTATCTAATATGGCTGATACTTCCTGTAAAGTTCCGCTGAGCTGATTATGTCAGGTTGGGATCATCAAGTGACCTAATGACCTTTTGTAGGGAGCATTTAGTCCAACAAATGAACCTATCCTTTACTTTTACCGTAGGTGTTGCCTGTTGCCTTCACATACAGCTTCCTTCTGCCGACCCATTATGTGTTGCAATGCCGTGGATCGTATGAACACTTTCACAGACGCAGACTTTCTCATTTCAAACGTCATTCAGCTTGAACGTGTCCATTGGCTTCTGCAAATCAAAGAGAACTCTACTCCTGCACTTCGCCGGTTGCTGCTGCCCTATAGGGTTTTCTCACTAACACGCCCCTGTCACATGCTGTGTCCAGAGCCAATAGGAAGCATGTCGTCCATGGAGGTGAACGTGGACATGCTGGAGCAGATGGATCTGATGGACATGTCCGACCATGAGGCGCTTGATGTGTTTCTGCACTCTGGGGGAGAAGACAACAGCGCAGCCTCTCCTGTCACCGGTAGGTTAATTGCATTAATTCAGCTTCGGTGTAAATCCTGCGACAATTAATTACTAAAGGAAACTTTACTAGACTTTCTATAATTAATGGTTATTAATGGATTCACCGGAGCAGAAACGTGTGTCTCAGGGGATTGACAGGAACAATGTTTAGGCTTGATGTACTGACGACGTCTGTCAACATCATCAAACATCCCTTTTAAGTAAAAACAAAAAAAAAAACTATTAAATAATTTGACACTTTAATGTCCTGCTCAGTTGTTTGGTTGAGCACAATTTGAGTCACTATTTATTTCAGAAAAATGTTAGTGAACCTGTTTATAATGTGAGCCAGTGGCAGCATGTATATATACCAAAGAGTAAGGGGCCAAGGATGGAGCCTCGTGGTACACCTTAGGTCAAAGGGGCCACCAAGGAGGTGATTAAAAAAGTCCTACTAGAGAATTATGTTTTCTATAAAGCATGTCAGGACTTACTAAACAGAATTGTTTTTAACCTGATACAACCAAGAAAAATCTTAATAGTTTTCTAAAGACATGCTTTACCAAAGACCATTTTCCATGAAATACCCGAAATACAATCTCCTGCGACCCTCCGGAGGGTCGAGGGTCCTAATCGTCATCCAGCTAAAGAGGCGAGGCAGGTCCAACATCCTGAATCTTTCTAATTCCTCCGTTCTCCTCCCAGGTCCAGATGTGGAACCTTTCACCACAGAGATCAGTCTAAAAGTGCCCACCCAAGCTGAGCTCCGCCACAAGCTCTCCTCGCTCTCCTCCACCTGCACCGACTCGGCCAGCCAGGACACGGAGGCCGGGGAGGATGACGAAGAGGAGGAGGGGGAGGACGAGACGGAGCAAGGAGGAGGCGTTGGAGAATCAGACGGAGGGGGAGGGAGGAGACGGACCCCCGTGGTGGTCACCCCGGACGAAGAGGATGTTCGCCCTGATCCAGCTTTGCTGGACAGGGGGGACCAGGAGGACCAGCTCACCAAAGACTGCCAGGGGAGCAGGTCGATGGTTTGAGGAGAAAATCGCACAGCTGTGAAATCAAACTAGGATATTCGACAACATTAGCTTCCTTTACACATTCCTGGCGTACAGACCAAACACCCGTGAGAGAAGACCGGCTGAGATTGCACTAACTGCCACATGACCTTGCCTTAAAAGACCGCCGGTGTGAGTTTCTAACCGTCAGTGAATTCTGTAACACAGGGTCTCAGCTCCTCTACGCATAAATAGTTTGCCATAGTCCAGAGAACGGTGTGATGTACAGTTTCTGTGTTTGTGCATCTTGAGACCAGAGGAGGCGTGATAATGGTGAATAATAGACGTGTGCACTGAAATCATCCATGTGGCCACTCTTTGCAGCTTTTTGTTGTCATGCCGTTTGCCAGCGATGCCCAATTCGAAGATTTCAAAACCTTTGAGTCATTCCAGCCAAACAAGAATTTAAGCTCTGCAAATGTTTGCTTGCCGACGCACGCATGCACACAAATACATAACCAATAGGTGGGTGGATACATGTGACTTATTATCTATGGGAAACCTGAGTCTGGCATAGATGGACAGGAGGCGCAGGAGACATGGAGCTCCTGGCCAACGGCTCCCAGTAGTTGTTCTTGATGTAAGGTCACAAAAGTCAGACTGCACAAATACGTGATGGAGGAGCAGAATAGCCTCAGCGCACCTGGATGCTCCACCCATATCAAAGCCTGTCCGAGGTCGTTCAACCAAATTTTATTATTTCCCGAAAAAATTGGGGATATTATGGAGTCATAGCCGATGAAGATCCTCTAGCGGTAACTCAAAAACTGTTTCTTGCATCATTTACAAATTTTATTCTCCCATAGATCTTAGTGTGAGGAAGAACAGGACTGATTTTGGGAAAGTCAGTTGCATATTTCCACCAATAGGTGGAGCATAATATCTCATCCATTGGTCCGATGTAGTCCAAATTTGATGCATATGACTCGTCTAGAAGAGATTTATCTTTAAAATCATGTTTCACTCTATTGGTTTATATTTTTACTCACTAGGGGGAGCTTTTTTTTTTATGCAAAAATCTGTGCTTTTCAGACTTCACTTCCCAAACGTTGGTCTGATCTGGTGATATTTGGTGCATATGAATCGACTCGAGGAGGCCTATCTTGTATATAACGTATTTTAGTCTAATAATCCAGATTTTGCTCACTAGGGGGAGCTTTTTAACGAAAAACACTGTTTTTCACATTTAATTTGGGGAAACCAATCAGGGGGGATTGCGCTTATACAACGCAGGGGATTGGGGGTTTTTTTCGGAGATGACAGCGTAGCTGTAGTTAGTGAATAGTCATAGTCTGACCGGTTGACCGGTCATAAGCTCCTCCTCTTTCCCGGAAAAACCTCCCGTTTATGTTTAATCCCCCACAGAACCTTCTTCTCCCTTTAATAAATGTAATTTGCACGAGGCGCTTGACAAAGCAGCTACACGAGGCATATGGATGATTTTTGTTTTCTGACTCAGTTGGTAAAGCTTGTTGCATTTCTTCAACCGTTTTATGACATAGATGCTGCAATATTCTAAATATTAGTGTTGATCTAGAAGCGACCGTAGAGCCGTTTGCTAACGTGATGCTACCGTCACGTGGCAGGGGGTCGTATCCCGTATTATACCGATCCAACGCTCTGATCCACAACCACTTCTTTGTCAAATAACATGTTGCTGTACTTGTATTTGTCGAGCATCAGATCCCTGTTTGAACTGTGAACAGAGTTGTTGACGTTTGTGCGATGTGACAGCGTTACTCCCTCATCTCCTTTCCCCTCCCTGACTCGTTGGTAATAAATGTTTCTCCCCCTCAGCGTTGTTTAAATTTTCATCTCAGCATTTCGGGAGCGCGTTTGAGAATGAAATGTGAGCCGGGTTTTAGGATTTGGAGCATGTTAAGAGTCCCTGGGCTCTCGCTCCTGATTTACAGGCCCGCCTGAGCTCTCAGCCAACACAGAGAACGAGTGGGGGGGGCGGGGTGCAGCCATGTTTAAGGTCCTTATTACCATGTTTCTACTGAACAATGAGGAAAAGCTATAACTGGTTTTAAGTGGAAGTGCCGCTTCATTGTGATTATAAATGACTAATGTTCACGTGTCTCAGTCACTCCAGCGCTTTCTTTTCATCGGGTCATGAAGAACCACAGGAGACCTCCAACACTTAAATGGAGCCGTGTTAAAGAAGTGATTCTGATACCACGTCCGCTGCTGCTCACAATGGACCCTGACACTCAGGATGTGGTTTCTGTGGTTGTGGAGTATTTTTGTTATGGTGAATAATAATGATAAACTTGTTCGTACGTCACTTTTCAAAACGTTCTTACAAAGTGCTTTAAATGATGACTACAAGGAATTTAAACTCCAGCAATGACATTAGATAACCCACAAATAATATTAAACACAAAAGAAACCATCTGGCAAATGTATGGGAGAAGATCAGGGCCAAATATATGTATATGAAATCTTTTTTAGTTTTTATTCTGACTTTATTCTATAGAGAATAGGACTACATGTTACAGTTTTTGTAATTCTGACTTTAAAGAATAGGGACACACAATTCATGATGAATTCTGAATTTTTTTCTCAGTTTTCTGACTTTAATCTCAGAATTCTGACTTTATTCTCAGGATTCTGACTTTATTCTCAGATTCCTGACTTTAATCTCAGGATTCTGATTTGAATTGTAGAATAGGGCCGCATGATAGTTTTTGAAATTCTGAATGTATTCTCAGAATTCTGATTTTAATCTCGGGATTCCGACTTTATTCCCAGAATTATGAGTTTATACTAAGCATTCCAAAAATGTATCGTTTAGCCCTACTCTGAGAATAATCTCAGAGTTTGGAGTTTAAAGTTGACGGTAGAATTCAAAAAAAATATTTTGACGTAGCCATATGTGACCCGATCCTTTTTGCGCCACATTGGCCGCTTTCTTGAAAAAAAATGTTTTTTAAAGGATATAACTGACTTTGCAGCCTCAGCTCTCCAGGCAAGTAGATCCAGAGCTGAGGGTCCAGACTGAACAAGTAGCCGGTCATCTTTGGTCCTGAGGTGGGACTCAAGAACATTTATCAGAGCTGAGTCTGAAGATCGGGGACAGAACCAGGCTCATAGGGGCGGAGCCATTCCAAAATTCATTCTCAAACTGACTAGTGACCCGTGAGGAGAGGCTAAAACAGGGCTAGTGTTGTCCTACCTTCTAGTCTGTGTTAAAACCAGAATCAATGAATGGGTCGATTCCAGCAAACCTTCCGATGCCGACACTCTTGTAGAATCTGCTACAATTAAGGCCGACGGCTGTGATGCCCCCGAAACGTTCAGTTGTTCCAGACAAATAAGTGACTCCGCTGTCAAAACCTTTAATTAGAACAGTGTTCTATTAAATGCACCGTGAAAAACAAAAGCCCATCTCTTACAGAGAGCATTGTGGGTATTTACTAGTATTTAGTGGTACGACTATACAACTACAACATAGTTAAGTATTATCGTGACAAAACAACAGTTACTACATAGTCAATTAATATATAAATACAATCATGGAATACTAATATCCTGATGCATGTTTTTATAATATAACGTTAAACGTTAACTACAATCAAAGTTAGTCCAACCTTTAAGTAGTTTTAAAAAGTTATAAAAAAAAGGTAGTTTATTTTTATTATTTTATTAATATTTAATAGATTTTTTTTGTCACTTTTGATATTAATTCACTTTTATTTCTTATTTGACAATATTAACATTTGAACATCTATTCATAAGCATTTTATTTTGTGTAATTTGTCATCTTAATGTTATTATTTTATAAGTTGTAGTAGACGTATTCTTATATTTATCTTAAATCCACAAACTTTCCTCGACATGCATTGTTCTCCAAGTTCATCTCAGTAGGTTTTATTTTATTTCTATTAGTTTGTCTGTCACCTGTGAAGCACATCCAATAACATTTTCTTCTTGAAACGTGATTTATAAATAGAGTTGATTGATTGATATCGTAGAAAACCGACTTAAAGCTCTAAGACTTTGTGATGTGGAATAAATTACTCAAAACTGGAACATTTTATGTTCCAACCTCTCGGAGCCAAATCCATCAATTGTATCAAAATAAATTATGGCAAACTCTAACAAACAGATTTGATAAGGATCGGTTCTGGTTGAGGCTGCAGTTTAGTCAACATCATTTGTGAACTGTCAGGCTTCATTTTTGGTACATAAAACATCGTATTAGTCCGATACAATGAAGATGGATGACAGTCTCATCAGAGAAGACAGAGCGCATCCATCACCTGATGATGTCATCAGTAGCCTCTCTATCGTTTCACCGTTGGAGTTCTGTAAGCCACAGGTCCAGAGTAGTTCTAACGAACTAGTCCTTAGATGTAGGGTTAGTATCCTGTCATATTATCTCACCACTGAAATGTGACGGTGCTGTAATATTAAATGAATAAAAGGTTGTGGGGGTTTGATCCTATCCCAGGCGACATCGGGCGAGAAGCGGGGAACATCCTGCTCCGGGTTCAGTCGCACGTTCATCACAGGGCCGACACATGTAGACAGACGACAGTAAAACTCCCCGAATACCGTTGGGCGTCACTTCCTGTTGAGACTGACGTGTGGAAACGTTTCCGAGTCCTGCTGCAGAATCCAAACCTGCTGGACAGAACCCACAGAATGACTGCACCCGTTTTATTCCTACATCCCTCCTGACTTGAGTTTGGGCCAGTAGATGATAGAATTCTTTCAGAGAAACTGTTTAAAGTGTCTAACCGTGAGGTTTGCCTCCACACAGACAATCAATTATAAATTCGTTATCAGTTTGTCCAATAGACTATTAAACAATTTGACATTTTGCGGCGAGGAACCGGACTCCAAAACCGCTACTGGAGGAACCGGATCTGTGCCGATGTGGACGGTCTGTCACCTCCATCATAGCAGAATGTGAGCAGACTGATGAAATCAGATCGGCCAAGTTTAAATACGCATAACAAATGAACAAAATAAATAAATTAAAGTAAATTTAGGCATATCCTAGAGGTTATTACATTTGACTGGTTTTACAGCATTTAAAATAAACTATAATAAACCGTTTGGAGCAATGATGTCATAATTTGGCTATTGCTGCTGATGTTTCTTTTGGGGTTGGAGCTGGGGCCTAAGTGTGCGGAACAGAGACGCTGAAGTGGAAGGCGCTGGAGACGACTGGCTACAAAGTATTTGAGAGATACTCAGAGAGTTTGTTGAGAGCTGTCGGTCTATTTAGGGGATGGCAAAAACACAGACATTAATGGAGAAATGTGAAAGAATCTTTCTTAAACCTCGGGGACTTTTGTGGCTCGGAGGAAGTTTTTTTAATCATTATTTGCTGTCGGCCTGACTTATCATTTCACCTCTAGCAGTTAACCAAAGCGGGGAAAGGATCTTGTAAAAACAGCGAAATAGTCCTTTAATATAACCAGACACAACCAGATAGGAAGCGGCAGCTACATTCGGAAGGGGGAAGCGAACCACCTGCCTGCACAAAAAGAGACACAAACAAGCTGGGAAAGAAATGACAGTGAATTGTCAGTAAGTTTTTATTAAACCTTAAGTACAAACTGTAAAAGTAAAAAACTGTCAATATAACCAACATGAGACTTTCTGAGTGGAGGGAAAGGCCGAGATGCGGCACTAATAAATTAAGTCACCAGAGACCCCACCATGAGCGAGTAGTTTATACTGTAGGAAATGTAAGAAACAAAAACAAAGCCGTGAAAACGATAAATCCCATCAGAAAAAAAAAAATGTTGTAAGGCCATAAAAACTTGACAACCACTTTTCATTATGTTGAAAACACCCGACTTGGCGTTTCCTTAAATAGTCCTAAAACAGTTCAGTCTTCTGCGAGGGACAACAACCAACAAACTGGATTATAGGATTTTTTCCTTGACAGTCACCACTGGCAAGCTCAGTGCAACATGAGTAGCTACTACATTTTTGTTGAATTTTCAGTAATGAAAATGTAAAAACCCATTTTTTTTTTTTTTGTGAACATATCTTTTTTTTTTTTCCCTTTTCTTTAAAAAAGTAAAGCTAAACAAACAAAACTAGTTTGGGGGGGGCAGTCATTGGCTACTCGATATCTTCTTTCTTAGTGATATAAGCAGCACTTAAACATTTTTATACACGTGTACCAGAGCAACCCTGTAGGCGTCAAACTCACACGGATGAAGAAAGGGAAATGTAAGGCTTTTTCTTCATCAAGCACTCTTCTCTGGAACTTCTCTCTCTCTCTCTTCGCCATTCCTTCCTTCCTCTCTCTTTCTTCCTTAATCCCAGGAAAAAATGCTCAAGTATTTAAAGAAATTTACAGGATTATGTACAACAAAAAAAAAAACAACAAAAAAAAAGTTGGTGTTTTTGTTTTTTTGTTGGACTTTTTTTTTTTTCCTCTCTGGCTTAAAAAAAAAAAAAAAAATCACTCATATATCTGGAAAAAAAGGGAAAAAACAATTCAAAAGCCAAAAAAATAGGACAATTCCTATATGGATTTGATATTTCACATTTTACACTCTTTGACTAGTGGCTCTACTTGAGATAACACATCAGATCAACAAAAATAAAACAAAACACAAAATAATAATAATAATAATATAATATAATAATTAATGTTTACTGGTACAGATGAAACAAGAGGACTGGAAGAATGGAATGTTAACACGATTGCACATCTAGAACCAGAAAAGCCTAAAAGCCTTTCCGCCCTGTGGGACGGGGGGAGCGTGACCTCGCCGTCAGCTGGAAGCAAGCGCTGACCCCCAAGATTTTTCATTTTTGTGTTGTTATACAGTAATTACAACCAACAGCACCAAAAAAAAAGGAAAAAAAAAAAGATCTCCTCGCTAAGTTTTAGGCACGATTTTCACTCGCTAGCGAAGGAGGGTCCCTCCATGCTACCAGGAAGTGAAGTGAGCGATGACCTTTCACACGTCAAGCAGCTGCAGCTCTGCCACTTCTCACATCCACCGATGATCAGAAAACATCCACAGTGACAAAAAAAAAAATATACAGGAGACTTCCTCGCAAAAAGAACTAGCAAAAAAACAAAGCTAAAAATTTAAAGTACAACTTGAAAAAAAAAAAACAACCTAATGAAAAAATCAACATCGTCTGTCTTTCAAGTTTTTCCCTTGCGTCGCCGCCATACCCCCTTCAAAAAAAGAAATTATAATAATTGCAGGAGCTGCATCAAGTATGAAAATCAATAAAAAAAAAGGTTTTAAAAAAGGACTCCTCTTCCTTAAAATAAGGACAGAGAGAAACTTTGGGTAACTACTTGAAGTTAATTTCATTTCAACAAATTCGCAGAAGGGAAAAAAAAAAAAATGGCCGCCTTTTTTTTTTGTCCCATGTTCACAGTTGGGAGACGCATGATGAGGAGTTCTGTCTCAGTGTTTGGGGATGAAGGCAGGAAAGAGTGCTGTAAGAAGACGGTAACAGATGAAACCCATTTCAGCTGGAGGAGGGAGGTGGAGGTGGAGGTGGAGGAGGGGAGGAGGAGGTGTCGGATTTAATCTTGTTACAATTTAATGCTAGTGATGTTGTAAAAGACGACACCATGAGGGACGGGAGGATTCTAAAATCATCCAAAGTAAAAAAAACAAATTATTCTTTCACACTAGTGCAAAAAAGACATCTTTTTTCCTTTTTCTTTTTTTTTAATAAACAAGCCTGTCATTCTAAGGGTGGGAGCTGAATCATTTTTGGAGCGGGATTGAGTTCAGATTCGGGGACTTTCAAAGCTCAGAAACGTTGATCTTTAACATCGGGCGGTGGAGGAGGGACTGATGGCGACCCCGCTTCATAAAAGGTGTGAAAAACAGGGGCGTGTGTGTGGGAGGTTCTGATGGAGGATGGGGGCAGGATCCGGGCCCCAGGCGGTTGGCGTCCCCCTCAGGACACAGCAGCAGCCTTGGGTATGTGACTGGAGGACAGGCGAGAGAGGGACACCTCCACAGTGGCGCGCTTTCTGGGGCCTCGTTTAGCTGGCGATGCTTTGGCGGGGCTTAAACCATGGCAGGGGTCACCCACTCCTCTACTGACCACGACTCCTCCTCCGACTCCACCTCCACCTCCTCCTGCGCCAGCGCTGCCGTTCTTCAACATGGCCCTGCCACACACTTGGTTCACCAAACTGTTGATTTGCTCCTGATTGGGGAAAAAGAAACATATGTTAGAAGAACGGCCATCATTGATGAGTAAAACAACAGGTTGTTTAATCTTTAATAATATTTTTTGAACATACGAAGAGATCAAGAGCTGGATTAATTGATTTAATCATGCACCGTTTCTCATATTTTCACCAAAAAAAATACACAAAAACTGTATCTCTCTGAACACTCCGGAACATTTTTGTCCCTTTCTGCCTTTACCTAAAACGAACATTTTTTTAAATGTTTAAAAAATGCAAAATTGTACCTTTATATATATTTATCTGTACCTCATATCACCCATAGAATCAGAACCTTAAGGATTTCAGCCTGAGTTGACGTGTCAATTTTTAACACTTTTTTTTAACCAAACCTTCACAGTTAGTCTAAAATGTAATTCAACAACCAATCATTCCTTTAATTCTTTTTTTTTTTTTTTAACAAAATCTATGTTTGACATTTTAGCCTTAAAACTGTCTTTACAGTGAATTTAAATCGCTGTAAAGTTTTGTTAGTCTAGAAGAGATTTGACCTTATCAAGTTCCACGGCTGCGACAAAATGTTTTTCAACCACTTTAGCCTAATTTATTTAAAAGAAAATCTTTATTTGAATCGGGTATTTGTAAATGTTTATAATCCCTTAGAGTCAGCAATGCTTTTGTACCTTCAAAATTAAACAAAGCTCCACTGTTATGGCTCTGAGGGCCACTTTTGTACCCCATAGGGTACTTCCTAGAGAGAAACGATAGCCTTATTGGACAATGTAGCCACTGTCTCCCCCGTGTGGACAGACACGGAACTGCAAGCCCAGCTCACCTCATCGTATCGGTACATCATCTTAAGGCCTCTGCAAGACTTGTGCTTCTCCACGTAGCGCAGGGCACACTCCAGACAGAAGACCACGTTCTCCGTCTCCTGAACCACCTGAGCACACAAAAAACCCAGACGTGACCGTTAAAACCAGACTCAGGATTCTCCTATTACCGCTAACAGCTAATAAATCCTGTTTAAGTCTTGGATTCTAACTGTATTAAGCCACTGGCAAGTTAGCAGCTTTGTATAAATCATAACACTATAGCATCAAATCATTGTCAGATTTCATCATCTTTGTTTCACGACTCAACATAGAACCAAAGGAAGTAGAGTAAAATGTATAGAAAATTGTGTTTATATCATTTGCATTTATGATTTTATAGGTATAATCAAAATAATACCGTCAAACTGTAAAAATCTAAAGACGTTCCTGTATTACTGAAATTTCCACCACTATAAAAACAAATGGCTTTAAGTGTTCTATAAGGGTATTCTTGGTGTATGTTGGAGACTAAAAAGGAACGATCGCATGCAAACTGGCACCACTGCATTTTGGGATATTGTGGGGATGTTCAGTAGAGTGCACACCTCTTCAAAGGCAGGTCGGTTTCAACATTATCAAAAGTCACCAGGACATCAAAGCCATGATAGATGGATATGGTAAATACAAAAAAAAAAGCCCAAACGTTTGTAGTTTAAAGTGGGGAGAAAAAGTGGTTCCGCGCCTTAATCTGGATTCACTCCGTAATTGAATAGTTTCCACCAATGACAACGATTTATTAATCCTGCTAACTGCTCAATAAACAAACCCAAACCCCCTTTTCTGAGATCTGTGGCTCTGGTGGAGGATAAATCTCCCTCTCACCATGGACAGGTAGCAGAGATGCTGGCAGATCTGGCAGCGTCTCTCTGAGGACTCCAGCGCCAGCCATTTCCCGCGGGGCTTCTTGCGTCCCTCGCTGGGCCCCAAGCTGCCATCATGGGTTCCGTAGCGAGCGGAGGAGAGCAGACCTGCCTCGTAAAGTTCCTGCCGTTGATGCATCTCTATGTTCCTGTTGGACATGAGAGATAGATTAAGTTTTTTCATCGTTCTGGAATGAATACAAAGTGGAGAATCCTTTCGTTAAAGAAAGACCCGTCTTAGATGAGAATATTAGTAACCACAAAAAACTCCTCATAATGAGTAAAATATGAACTATTATGGTTAAATGATATATACACAAAACAGATTTATACACATGAATATTTAATCGGACATTTCATTGGAAAGTCATAGTCATACGAAAAATTACAGTAAAACATGACAAATATAAGATACAACTTTTCAGGCAGTTACTATGAGGTAAGTTTGGAATTAAATGGACCAACTACCATGAAGCTATGTTGGAAAAATTGGTTTTCTGTTTATAAAAAGCTCCCCCCAGTGATTAAAATATGAAATTATAGAGTAAGTTATGATATTTACAAGACAAATCTCCTTGAGTCGATTCATATTCACCAAATTTGGACTAAATTGGACAAACAGTTGAGCATTAAGGTCCGAAACTTTGATTTTGGAGTTAAATCTCCCCCTAGTGGCAGAAACATGCAATTAATCTGTTCCAAGAACAATTACGTTTTTTTGACACACCGTCTATGCGGGTAAAAAGCTTGAAAATGTTCCATGAAATACTTTGAGTTATCGTTTTAACATGTAGGATCTGCAGCAGACGCAATGACAATTCCATATTATCCCCTTTTCGGGGAGATAATGATAGTACTTCCTTTTCATTCTATTTGCACACATTCTGTGTGGGTGAGTGCCGGTGCTCTGAAGCCCCCCTACCTGAGGTCTTTGAGAAGGGCAGAGATGGTGGTGAGGAGGAGGCCGTTGTCCCTCTTGGATTCAGCTGTAGCGATCTGGTACAGTAGCTTCTCCATGGAGAAAGGTTTGGCTACATGACGACACTTCAGGTCCTGCACGAAAAAAAAATCTATTATACATCAGTTATAACACGGTAATAGCGACCAAATGTTTTCTGAGGAGTTGCGTGGTCTAATTTCTGATGTCACAAAGCAGCAACATGATTGACTCGTTCACTTTTTCTAAGCCTTTTGAAAAAATAAAACATTTTCTGAACTCTTTTGACTGTATTTATGTTATTTTGCACTTTGTCGGAAAGTCCTTGATTGTTTGTGTAAAGCACTTTGAATTGCCGGGTGGCTGAAATGTGCTATATAAATGAAGTTGCCTGGACTTATTCAACTGGTACGGCACAAAGTCCCCAGTTCCCCAGTTGCTGGACGTCTGAACCTGATCTCTGAGCGTACATGTGCTTCCTTCTCCACAATAACAGCAGGAATGCTGCATTTTCCCCCGTTGTGGGACTAATAAAGGTTTATCTTAAGAAGCATTTTCTTTTCTCCAATTGCTGCAATAACGAGGTGCGATGGTTCCGCCGGCCCGCTCACGATCCTTCAAACTGAATCTGAACGCACCCCCCGGAGAGACTTAAAGACGCAATTACACCGTGCGGTTCGGCACGTAGACTGATTGGAGAGTTGAGCTCCAGGTTCTTGGTTCATTTGTCCATTTCAATTTCAATCAACTCCACATAAATCAGATCCTTAACTGCCGCCGTCCACGGGGGGCCGGCGTCAAGAGTGGGGCCGAGGCAGGAAATAAAATATGAAACGCGTCGGCAACGTGGGGAACATTAACATGGACGTTTGATTTACATTTTAAACCAATCATTCTAATCCCCTTGCTGCAGGTGTGCCGTTGCTTGTTCAACACGGACCTTCTGCCGGTCCCGCCCAGACTCATATGCTGACCTTTGCAGCCTGGTAACCCAGGTTCATCCAGTGTGGCGTCGCAAAGTGCACGGTCTCCGACACGCTGTAGCCACAGCACACCTTAGAGACAAAGGCACCGGGGTAGCAGACCACAAACTGGCCGCTCCGCTGGACCGTACGGTAAACCTTGATGCCTTCGCGGCACAGCACCTCTGGAGAGATCTGGAGATGGAGGGGATGAGAAAGACGGCGTGAGAAAAACAGTGAAAACACGCGTGACACGGTTTGCAGACCAGGGGACACCCACCATGATGTTCTTCTCCAACATCTCTAGTCCTGGGGTGCCGTTGGCCTGAAGCAGTGTATGGACCACCTTGTCCAGCTTAGCTTTCTCCTCAGCAGGGATAGAATACCTGAGGAAGACCAATCACACGCAGCATGTAGTCACTTCATCCGGCGTCACAGAGGGGGCTGGGCGCTACTGTGAGCTGCTTTTATTTACAATCAGTGCCCAGGCGGCTTTGTCTCGTTCATGTGTTTAAATACAGCGATCAGCCATAAGATTAGAACCACCTGCCTAACATTTCGTAGGTCCTCCCTCACTGGTTGTGTGACTTTGAAAACAACACATGAGAAACCGCGGAGAAAGCTGCGTGAAGACGGAGAAGTCTCACACGGCCGACAGGCAGAGTTCCTTGTGTTTAGAAAAATATTCGCAAGGAAAGATGACTTCCTCAAGATCGGAGAAACTTTACGGAGCAACTTGAAAAAAAGAACTGGAAAGCTTGAAAAAAGAAATCAATCAAAAACTAATCTCACTCGCTTCAGAACAGCGACAACTGAACGGGAGGATGAGTGAGATGGAGACACGGATAGAGAAGCCGACGACGCTCTCATTCGCCTTCTAAAGCAAGAAATCTCATCGAGAAAAGTTTTACGTATTACGAAGCGATAAAGGATATGAAGAGGGCGAATCCATAATGAAGTTCGTGGAAATCCTCGATTCACCGGTCGGTAGTTATAATCTTATGGCTGATCGATGTTGTTACATGAGAATCAAGTGGATATTTTCCAGTTTAAGCACACACACACACACACACACACACACACGCACACACGCACACACACACTTACCAAATGCAATCAGCACCAGTGTGTAAGTAATCAATATATGGAAGGCGGTTTTGGTCTCGAGACCAGCATGAGGTAGAAAAGACCATGCCAATGTTCAGCCAGGGAATGGTCACCCCTGGGGAGTCAGAGGGGAGAGAAGAAAGAACAACAGGAACACAGATTATTAGTGCCTGAAAAGTTCAGCACAGGAAAAATTCTACACAATCTGAAGTGGTGCAGCCAAAAAGTCCAAATTTAAGAATTTCTTCAGAGTTCTGGCCCATTCCTCACCCGGCACAGCACCAAGATGCCTCAGAATGGATCCAGCGTTATTGGGGAGGACAGTCAGGTTCCATCCATGTCTGATGCAAAGAGGAAATAGTTTTATTTGATGTGTAGAAGCTGCACAGATTCTTAAACCAGGAGGTGAAACCAAACAGGCACAATATCATGCTGTGGAGTCGAGGAGGTACGTACTTTGAGAACGGCTCGGACTTTCCAGTGGGAAAACCGCTGCCGTGAGTACTGGTGTCCACCTTCCCACAATGCACTGCCACGTGGGAGTCCCTCTGCTCCACAGTTCTCCAGTACTCTTGCTGCAACAACAGAGAGGATCATAGTAAGAATGCTTGAAACAGAGTGGACCGGGGAGGAAAAGTAAACAGGGTAGATGTTTCGAATAGAATAGAACTATATAGAACAGGACAGACTAGAATAGAACAGAATAGAACTATATAGAACAGGACAGACTAGAATAGAACAGAATAGAATAGAACTATATAGAACAGGAAAGACTAGAATAGAACAGAATAGAATAGAACTATATAGAACAGGACAGACTAGAATAGAACTATATAGAACAGGAAAGACTAGAATAGAACAGAATAGAACTATATAGAACAGGACAGACTAGAATAGAACAGAATAGAACTATATAGAACAGGAAAGACTAGAATAGAACAGAATAGAACTATATAGAACAGGACAGACTAGAATAGAACAGAATAGA